>CANNZV010004550.1:0-39315 GCA_947561585.1 Caprella mutica
ATTTTGCGAAAGTGTCCTATTGTTTTGGTTAGACCCGATAGCATCGGTGTCAGCAGTGATTAGAATTTCGTAATTTTTTATGGAAGAAAGCTCTTTAACTATTTTTGTAATGGTAGAATCGGCTGTTGGCGTTAAATTATATTTTCCAAAATCAAATAACACCTTATCAGAAACGACTAATTGTGTAGAATCAACTATTTGTCCAAAAATAAAGTGAGTAGAAAAAGTCAAAATGAATAGAAAGGAAATTTTTTTTATGTGCATCGCTAAAAGTTTTCTACTCACATAATCCAAAAAATGGAAAAAGTAACAAGAGGGAGAGAAATATTAATGCTTGAAAGTTATTAGAAATTATACGCGCTCAATATGTTAATCTATTCAAGCAATATACCCTCTAATAACTTTCAGTAACTTCTTAATTAGTAACGACGAAATAATAAGTTGGTCATCTGGACGAGAAGATTTTGTTCTCAGTTTTTCTTAAAAAATCCTTGCATAGCCTAGCTACGGAAGTATTTTTTTAGGAAGAATGAGGGCAAAAGATTCCGTCGTAGATGTTCAAGTTATTGTTTTGTTGTTATTTATCTTGCTTAGCAAAAACTTTTTGTAATAAAGCACTTGGTCTAGCATCTGTATTTCCTCGAATATTTTCCTCTTTTTTCTCTACTAGTCCAAACATACCTATTAAGGCTTGTTTTGCTACATAATCATCTAATTCTGGATTCGCTTTTTTTTACAAAAGGTAATTTATTATGAGCTTTGACTGCTCCTCTCCAAGTTTCTCTTGCCTTGAATTTATCTAAAGAAGCAATGATTACTGGCTTAAATTCACTGTATAATTGGTCGTAAGTTGACTTTTCTAAATAACGGGTCGCTGCATCTTGTTCGCCCATCAAAATATTCATTGCATCCTTAAAAGTCATTTGCTTAATAGCTCCTACAAATATAGGCTTAGCTTTTGTAGCAGCATCTTCCGCGGCTCTATTGATTTTTTCTAAAATATCAGCTTCGATATTTGAAAAGCCTGGCACTACTCTTAGTTTACTCATTACTTTTTCAGCTTCTGTTGGCATCAAAATCTTATAAGGACTTTTATAATATCCATCTTCAACAGATAGGAAATCTACTGCTTCTCCTACGCCGATATTTAAGGCTTCTTTTAATCCCTTGCCAACTTCCTCTTTAGACAGTCCACCACCTTCACCAGTTACAGCTTCTTTAGCTTTGTTTAGCAAACCTTTTAATTTTTGTGCTTCTACATTTGTAGAAAATAGAAGGGCAATCATCGCTAATATGAAAGAAAAACGCTTTATCATCTTAAGTTATTTAGTTTAAGAATTTTGTTATTAGGGAGCAGGAAAAAGAACGCATAAAATAGTAGGTTATATTTTTCCTACTCCATTTAACTACGTTCCTTAAATAAGGCAAATAGAATGCCTGATAATCATAAGAACGACCTTATGACGTTAATAGTTATGATAAGGCATATTAAAGGAAAGTTAAAATGAAGGAATTGTCAGGAATTAAAGCCAAGAAGGTCCTATAGTACATCTAAGAATCGACTACGCCATTCTGGTTTAGGTAGCATACAAACTTCTTTTTTGCCAAAAAAGCGATATCGCTTTTTTGCAAACCAATCATATAAGAAATTTCTAAAGTTTTTAGGTAATATTTTAAAAGGGTAGAGTATTTTAAATAGGCCACCTAAATCTTTACCTACGATTAAAACTACATCTGAATGTGTGTAAACTTTGTCTTCCTCAATTAGAACCACTGTACTAAGGTCAGCGACCTCTACTTTATATTTGACTAATAATTGTTTGCCTATTTCGGATTGTAAGGAGGCAAAATAGAATAATCCTTTGTGGTCTCTTTTTAAAATAAATTGCACAAAACCGTCGCATACATTACAAACGCCATCAAAAAGAATGACTTTTTTACCTTTAGGAATAAGTATGGACTTTTTTTGCGGCATAATTGTTCGTGAATCTTAAAAAGAACCAAAAAAGCATTTGCTAGAGAAACGTATTTGCTTAAAAATTTGTTTAGAACTTGCGAAAAAATAAACACTCCTTTATGCTGCAACATTTTATTTTGAATTTGAGCGAATAATCGGATTCGAACCGATGTTTGCTGATTTATTATCAGCAGCTTTACCAATTAAGCTATATTCGCATAATGAAGGATTGAGGAATCGAACCCCTAATGCTATTCCTATTTGCTCACATTGCTCGTGAAGGCAATAGCGTACCAATATTTGTTTTTCCTTCATGTTTTTTCATCCTTTTTATTAAAAAGAATTTTGTCATTTAGTTTCTTTTAGCAATTTTGCGGAGGACAAAGGAATTGAACCTTCATTTCAACTTTCGTCAAAAACTCGCTTAGCAGGCGAGCGCAACAAACCAATATTTGCCTATCCTCCATTTTGTCAAAGTCGATGATACCTTTGATGATATCCGAACGCACAACATTTCAATTATACGTTGGGTGACTTCCATGACATATGGATTTCCTACGTTGATTCTAAATAAAAATTTAGAACTATATTTTACTGATTAATACATTCGTAAATACGATTGCTAAATCAACGTAATGCAGCCTTGAAAATAAAGGAAAACTCCGTTTCGTAGCTGCTTCTAACAGCTACTCAACATGGAAGGAAGAGGACTATTAGAAGAGGTGTTTGTCAAACCCAACAGACTTACTGTAATCAGGACTATTCATAGGCTCCTGATTAGTTGACGCAGCACTTTTTAGGTTGCTTGCGAAGTCATTAAAAACAATATGTTGGCTAAATAATAACATCTAAGTTTGTTGATGTAATTAGTTTGAAAATATGTGCTTTTGCACGTTCAAGATAAAAACCACTATCTAGCACTTAAAAGTTCCCGATGCTTTAATTTTTTTGAAAAAAATTATTCCAAGAGAAAAACGGTTTAAATTGTTAGGCTTGTTAACCAATATAAAATTGTAATTTTGCATTCTATTTTACTCGTTACTTCTTATAAAATTTAGACTAAAAATAAATGAGTACAGAAAACACAAAGCGTACAGATGTTAATAAGCTAGGAGAATTTGGGTTAATTAATCATTTAACTAAAAATACGCGTCTTCAAAATGCTTCTTCAAAAAAAGGGATAGGAGATGATGCTGCTGTTATTGATAATGGGCAACTGCAAACAGTAGTTTCTACAGACATGTTGGTAGAAGGCATTCACTTTGACTTGATGTATTCTCCCTTGAAGCATCTTGGATACAAATCAGTAGTAGTTAATGTATCGGATATATATGCGATGAATGCGATTCCTAAACAAATTACCGTTTCCTTGGCATTCTCTAATCGTTTCTCAGTAGAAGCATTAGAAGAGTTTTATGAAGGTGTCCAAGCTGCATGTGATAAATACAAGGTGGATTTAGTTGGTGGAGATACTACGTCTTCTCCTAAAGGATTATATATTAGTATTACAGCAATAGGGCAATCCGTAGCAGATAAGATTGTCTATCGAAATACAGCAAAAGTTGGGGATATCATTTGTGTTACTGGTGATTTGGGAGCGGCCTATTTAGGGTTGCAATTATTGGAAAGAGAAAAGCAATTATACTTGTCTAACCCAGGAGTTAAAGCTGATTTGGAAGGGCAGAATTATTTGGTTGGACGTCAATTAAAACCAGAAGCTCGAAAAGATATTATAGAATTGTTTGCTAAAAATAATTTAGTACCGACATCTATGATAGATATATCAGATGGTTTAGCATCGGAGCTGTTTCATTTATGCACGCAGTCTAAGGTTGGAGCATTTATCGAAGAAAAAGGAGTGCCTATTCACGATGATACGCAGCTAATGGCTATTAAATTCAAATTAGACCCAATTACTTGTGCCTTGAGCGGAGGAGAAGATTATGAATTATTATTTACCATCGCACCAAGTGATATTGATAAGGTGAAATTTTTACCAGATTTATATATTATTGGAGATATTGTAGATGAAAAGGATGGCGTAAAACTACATACAACAGGGGGGAATATTCACCCGATTAAGGCGCAAGGTTGGCAGCATTTTGGGTAAAATTTTAACATTATTTGATAAATCCATTGGTTTATTTCACGGAATTCCCCAAAGAACCATATTTAGTAACGACTAAAATAATTCTTTTAGAATCACACCCATTTTTTTGCCACTTTCATTCGCCACCTCAATCATCTCTGCGACAGTAGAAGATTCAATATGCTCTGTAGGATAACATTTATTAGAAACAATGGAAATGACCATAACTGGTAGGTTACTATGTTTTGCTACAATTACTTCGGGTACAGTAGACATGCCGACTACATCTCCTCCAATGCGATGCAAATAATTATATTCTGCGGGCGTTTCTAAATTAGGTCCTGCTAAAGCCACATATACACCTTCATGAGCTCTAATTCCTTTTTTATTAGCAATGTCGATTGCTTTTTGATTTAATGTTCTATCATATGTGTCCAGCATTTCAGGAAACCGTGGACCTAACCTATCATCATTGATTCCTCTCAATGGATTTTCTGGCTGCAAATTGATATGATCTTTAATAAACACTAAGTCTCCTACATAAATATGAGGACTGGTGCTTCCTGAATATTAGAGATAAACAAGCGCTCGATACCTAAAAATTTCAACACTCTGATAGGGAAGGTCACCTGTTTCATGGAATATCCTTCATAATAATGAAACCGACCTGCCATAGCCACTACTTTGTGACCATATAAGTAGCCAAGGATTAACTTTCCTTTATGAGACTGTACAGTAGATATTGGAAAATGAGGAATATCACTATAATCAATTTCTGCAACCCGTTCAATATCATCTGACAAATTGCCTAAACCTGTTCCTAGAATAATTCCATACTTAGGTTCAAAATGGACAACCTTTTTAATGTATTCTAGTGCTTCTTGTATATCGTCGTAAAGCATTTTATTTTCGTTTTGTCGATCTAGCTCAATTGAATGATGGCACTAGCGAATAACAGATACGGGCATGTGTTGGTCAAAATTACCTTTGATTACTGGTGATTGTCGACTTCCAGTGTACTGCCGAACGTTATGGTAAGTAAAGTCAAAAAGTTCTTGTACCGAAACTATGTTGTCTTCATTTCTATCAGCCTCCCCTTTTAAGCCTCTTATTAAAAAATGACTAAAAACACCTTGGCGTAAACCAGAAGATTCTAAAGAAGTCTCTGTAGACTTAGAAGACAATATGAGTGCAGAGCCTGGACTCGATTGAGCCAATGTTTCGTAATATTTTAGTAAAGCATTGTTTGCGCTGGTCCCTTTCATAGCTAATAGACCTCCTGAATGGCAAGCATCGGCAATACAGATTTTGTATTTTGCTGGACTCCTATCAAGAATATCCTTTATCTCATCATGATAAATCCTATTATCAAAACCATCAAAATCACTAGGTAAGAAAGAACCAGGCAATCCATGACCAGAAAAATAAAGCATAACTAAGTCATTCGGTCCAGCCTTAGTAAACACATCTTCTAGGGTACTTAGAATTTGTTTTTTCGTAGCCGCTTCGTCAATTAAGATTCGAATATTATCATCAGGTAAAGCACCGCCTTCTGGGCTTTTCAAAAATGCATACATTCGATACGCATCATCATCTGTAAAACGCAAGGTTGGCATATGATTATAGGAAGCAACTCCAATGACTACTGCCCAAATTTTCATTTCTTTATGAAGATTAGCATCCTGTTTAATAGTGGTTGTCTCATGAAAAGGATTAACATCACCAACATGGGTACTTGCCTTCCAATAACCAGAAATTTGTTTACCATCATTCAATGTTAAAAGTCCTTTTCCTTCAAAGTAGCCGTTGACCCAGTCCCCTACATAAACATCACCATTAGCATAGTATATAGTGCCTTTTCCGTGAGCTTGCTCTCCTTGAAATGTACCTTCATATCTAGCACTATGATTTTTGTATATATATATGCCTAGTCCATCTACACAATCTCCAGAAATGCATCCTTCTCTATCAGCTGATTTGGTAGTTAATGATTCTTTGGAAGATTTTGAAGTGCCATTTAAGAGTGTTTCAATATCTACCGTATTTCCATCGGCATCTAATGCCTTACCTTTTATCCAGACGCCTGCCCATTCTTTCTTATTAGATAATATTTTTTTTCCTTTACCATGAGGATAGCCACTAAGCCATTCTCCTTTATATACACTACCATTGGAATAAGTACACTTTCCCAATCCATTCATTTTTCCTTGTTGGAATTCACCTATATAAGTTGCCCCACTCGGATATTTGTAGGTACCAGTGCCTTGAATGCAATTGCCAGAAATACATTGAGCAAACAAAAAAAGTGGCGTAATTAGCGAGAGTGTAAAACAAATGAGGTATCGATAATTCATAGAAAAGTGTTGGGATTAAACGTTATTTAGCTTTTTTAAAATATTGCTCTTTGGCCATTTTACGAAATTCGTCAAAAAAACTAAAGAATTGCTGCATTAATTAAGGAAAGCTATAAATACTCTATTATTACAACGCTTTTTTTTTAGGTATAGTCTATTTTTTAAAGGCTTTTTTTAGACTTAATTTAAGAAATTGAATATTTACTATGATTTATGAACTAAGAAAGAACTGGCTATGTCTGCCCAATTATTAGATGAGCCCAAAGTTAAATGCTCAGCATTAAACTATAGGACTATAGATTATTTTTTAATACTATGGCTTTAGAACTATAAAATTTACTATTATTAATTAACTCAGAAAGGAGTTGTATTGCTTCGGTTTGGTTTTTATTTTTTGTGTGAGCTAATGCAAGATACCAGGTAGCATCTTCATAAAGAGAGGAATCATTAAATCTTACTTCTTCCAAAATAGAGATGGCAGTTTTCATGTTATTTTCTTCCAAATGTGCCAATCCATGTAAAAAAGTAGCATAGGTATTTTGCGAGTTGTTCTTTCGGTAAGTTTCAAAGTGAGGTAAACTTTTTTTATATTTTTTTTGGGTATAAAAATTTAGAGCTACCTCCAACTCTTTTGGCAAAATGACATCTTCATAAGATATTTTTTCTACTCCTCTAGTAGCCATTTCAGGAATAGTATACGATTCAAAATTTGCTTGATATAGCCGTTCGCTAGCATTGGAGTTCCAATAAAATAGACCCCACAAGACCAGTAATGGGTAATAAAATACCAGCTGCAATCCTAGATAGAAATAGCCGCCTATTTGTTAGATTTTTTCGATTAACTGTTTCAAAAAGTGCTTCTTTAAGGTCAGTTATATCTTCTTCTATATCTAATTGATTGACCGTAGAGTAACTTTCTTTTACTTCACGACACAAATCACAAGTAGAAAAATGACTGTAGTAAAGTGTTTTCTTTTGTTCGCTGATATCGTTATTTAAATATGCCTTAATTTCTGGCAAAGACAAACATTTTTTTTTAGAATCATTTCGTTCCATCAAATAATTTTATACATGTAAAGATTTAGAACCATTTAATGATGTATGTTTGACCGTTACTTATTGGTCTTTGAGTATTTTTCTTAAATTATTTTTTGCGTGTTGTAAATAGCTTTTAACTTCGTTGGATGAATATCCTGTCATCTCAGCTATTTCTCGATAACTTTTTTTATCAAAATAAAACAATTGAATACAAATTCGATGATGATCTTTTAAGGTATTCAAAGCATTTTGTAGCGCAATTTTAGAAGCAGCATTGTCTTCTTCCTGCATAAGATGCAGTAATTGGTCATTTTCCACACCATTTTGGGATTTTTTTTCTAAATCACTCCATTCTCTTAATTTTTTTGCTTGATTGGCAGAGCTTCGATGGTAAATATTACACTCATTTCGTGTAATGGTATAAACTCAATTACCAAAAGTATCAATTTCTGTCTTGTGTAAATTTTTTAGTACTTTTTCAAAAACAGTCATCACTAAATCCTTACTAGCTGCTCGGTCTTTTAAATATTTTCGAGCAATCACGTAGATTTTATCAACGTATCGTTGAAAAAGTTCTGCTATATAAACTTCTTTACCTGTTTCTTTATATAATTGGATAAGTGTCTCATCAGAATGATGCTGGTAGGCGTTTTTTCTCGTATGTTTTCTAACCCAGAGCATTGAAGGAGTTTTCCTAAGAAATAGTATTTGCTAATGAAAAAAATTACTCGTCCTCTTTTTTTGACACAAAGATAGTTTTTTTTAGTTTTGATTGAAAATTAAATACTACTAAACACCTACAGGAATAACATATCTTACTACTGAAGAAGTTTCTTTTGTTAATAAAGATAGAATAACGATAAGAAAAGCTGATTTTAATAGGCTATAATTAGGAAAAAGTCCATTTTTTTTCTTTATTTTTGTATACCACAAAAAATGAGTATTAAAAATTCTCAAAATAAAAACAATTCCTATCCCCCATACACACAAATATTAATCTAATTCAAACGGGTTATTTAAATAAACATTTAGATAATCTAATACTAATAAACCGAATCATATAGCTTAATTCTAAGCAATTTGGTTCACCCTAAGACTATACTCTATTAATTAAGATGGGAAATGAAGTATCTTAGAATGTTTTAATTGATAGAGCAAGAAATCCAAGAATGGTAGAAACGAAAATTGACCTGCACGAAGCACTTCACGCCCAGTTTGGGTTCGACAAATTTAAAGGAAATCAACAAGAAATTATTCAGAGCGTATTAGACGGTAGTGATACTTTTGTGATTATGCCAACAGGAGGAGGAAAATCGCTCTGTTACCAATTACCAGCATTGATGATGCATGGAACGGCAATTATTATATCTCCATTAATTGCCTTGATGAAAAATCAAGTAGATTCGATTAGAGGTTATAGTCAAACTGATGAAGTAGCCCACTTCCTGAATTCTTCTCTTTCCAGAGTACAAACCAAACAAGTCAAAGCGGATATTGAAGCAGGCAAAACTAAGTTACTTTATGTGGCACCTGAGACGCTGACTAAAGAGGAGAATATCGAATTTTTCAAATCCGTCGATTTATCTTTTGTCGCAGTAGATGAAGCTCACTGTATCTCAGAGTGGGGGCATGATTTTAGACCGGAATATCGTCGGATTCGACATATGATTAACGATATCAATAAGGAAATCCCTATAATTGCCTTAACTGCTACTGCAACGCCAAAAGTGCAATCGGATATCGTGAAGAACTTAAACATGAAGAATGAACGGATTTTCATTTCTTCTTTTAATAGAGATAATCTCTACTATGAAGTTCGACCCAAAGGTAAAAAGGAAGCTACTTTTAGGAGCATTGTTCAATATGTAAAAGGACAACCAGATAAATCTGGAATTATTTATGTTCAGTCTAGAAAATCGACTGAAGAAATTGCAAAAATTTTAAATGTCAATGATATAAAAGCGGCACCTTATCATGCAGGATTAGATGCTAAAACCCGTAGTAAAACACAGGATGACTTTTTGATGGAAGAAATTGATGTAATTGTAGCAACAATTGCATTTGGAATGGGGATTGATAAACCAGACGTTCGGTTTGTAATTCATTATGATATACCTAAAAGTATTGAAAATTATTATCAAGAAACAGGTAGAGCAGGAAGGGATGGATTACAAGGAGATTGTTTAGCTTTTTATGCTTATAAAGATATTCTTCGGTTAGAAAAATTTCTAAGGGACAAACCTGTTGCTGAGCGAGAACTAAGTGCTCAATTGATGCAAGAGATTATGGCGTATGCAGAAACAACTTCTTGCCGTCGCCGATTTTTATTGCATTATTTTGGAGAAGAATACGATGATGCTAAATGTGATAGCATGTGTGACAATTGCCGTCACCCTAAGCAAAAATTAGAAGTGCAGACAGAAATGCAGCATGCTTTAAAAGCGGTTATCGCATTGCAGGAAAATTATAAAATCAAAACTTTAGTGGACTTTGTCAAAGGAAAAGAGACTAAAGAAATGCAGGATTTTAAATTTAACAAAAAAGAATTATTTGGAATAGGTAAAGATAAAGATGAGATTTTCTGGAATTCAGTCCTACGGCATGCTATTTTAAACAATTTAATTCTTAAAGAAATCGAAAATTATGGTATTTTAAAAATAACAGACGCAGGGCACGCTTTTATAAAAGAACCTAAGCCTATTTCCGTTCCAATCAACCATAATTATGATTCTGAACAATTTGACTCTTCAGAATCAGCAAGCAAATCAGCAGTCCTAGATGATGTATTGATAAAAATGTTGAGAGACTTGCGAAAGCAGGAAGCTAAAAAACAAAATGTTCCTCCTTTTGTTATTTTTCAAGACCCATCATTAGAGGATATGGCAACGCAATATCCAGTTTCCATGGATGATATGAAGAATATCTCTGGTGTAAGTCGTGGAAAAGCCATTCGATATGCTAAGCCATTTATTACCATGATTAAAGAATATGTGGATATAAATGAAATAGAGCGACCAACTGATTTTATTGTTAAATCTGTAGCTAAAAAATCGAAAGTTAAGGTTGCCATTATTCAAGGAGTAGACCGAAAAGTGCCACTTGATGATATCGCTTCTTCTAATAATTTATCTATGGAAGAAATGATGCATGAATTAGATGCCATCGTTACTTCAGGAACAAAATTAAATTTAGATTATTATTTGGAAGAAGCAGTTGATGAATATTCTAGAGAAGATATTTATGAATATTTTATGGAAGCAGAGTCTGATTCTCCAGAAGAAGCTTTTAGAGAACTGAAAGAAGATGATATTACCATAGAAGAAATACAATTGATACGAATTAAGTTTTTGTCTGAAATGGCTAACTAATTGCAAAATATTTTTTGTTCTTCTATGTTCTAAGCCAAGGAAGAACCATACTTTTGAAGTAATTTATTAAAAAGCCTTTCAGCAATACGTCTGAAAGGCTTTTTCCTTATCAAAATTTATATGAATATTTTAATAATTAATGGTCCCAATCTTAATCTATTAGGCAAGAGAGAACCTGAAATTTATGGACATCAAACCTTTGAAGATTATTTCTCCATTCTAAAAAAGAAATATAAGAAAATCAAATTGTCTTATTTTCAGAGCAACTCCGAAGGGGCTTTGATTGATAAAATTCATGAGGTAGGTTTTTCTTATGATGGCATAGTGATAAATGCAGAAGCATACACACATACTTCTATAGCGATAGGAGATGCCATTGGCGGTATAACAACTCCTGTTATCGAAGTTCATATCTCTAATATTCATGCTAGAGAGGCTTTTCGACACACCTCCTATTTAGCAGCTAAATGCGTGGGCAGTATAGTTGGCTTAGGATTGACAGGATACGATTTAGGTATTGACTATTTTATAAGTCAAAAAAAATAAATCATTAGAATTCATAACATTTCATGGCTTTGCCTTTCTTTCCGCCACCATTTTTCCAACCTAATTTAAAAGGGTTGATTTTAAGAGCAGCATAAAAGTCAGTGCCTGTCAAACTTTTTTGATTAAAGAAACTACCAATATTATCAGTACCGATAGTCAAAAAAGCTAATCGAACAGCTGTTCCGACTTGAACGTGTTTCCAATTATAGACAGATATAGGTAAAAAGGCAGAAATCCAACGACTTTCATATCGTGGAGTTATAGCAAATAAATTCCCCCTCTCTATGACGTTTCTTCCTACAGGGACACGCTGCATCAAAGTAGCATTAATGTATAAATTTTCTTGAATAGCTATATCAGCTTGTAGGCTGAAAGCTGTAGGTAAGGAAACCTCGTAAGAGGTACCGATAAATGTGGTGGTTGTATCTGTATATAATTCTTCATTCAACTGGGCCAATCCATCTCTGAATTCAGTTATACCTTCTAAGTTTCTAGGGTTAAATGTGAACGGTTGATTGATGTTTATATGATGATTTTCAGTATTACTATCAAATTTTATTTTACCAATATCTAAAACAGAAATACCTACTTTTATTCCATAACCATCCATATATTCGGAAGATGCATAAGTCAATCCTAAATCCAAACCAAATCCGACTCCGCTATTTCGTATATTGACCGCCTCTTCATCTAAGCTAGAACTGGTGAATCCAAAAGAAATATCTGCGCCATTCTCAAAGGTGAGCGAGTCTTGTTCCATTTTAGTAATGCTTAAACCTTTATTATTTTTTAAAAAAAACGACTCATAGCCTTGTAGATATTTAAGATTTAAGCCAATACCGATATAACCATTTGTGGTCTCTGCTTTATATAAATAATTAAACCCTATTTCACTCCAGGCCATCCCCGAAATCGAAGATTTAAAAAGATTATAATTCTGACCAGGTTCAATATTTTTATAATCGTAATACCCAAGTACTGCTGGAATTTTTTGCCCACTAACTGCTACCCGAAAATTGCTAAATAATCCGAAACTATATTTTTCGAAATTTAACATAAAAGCAGGTCCAGTAATAATGGAGGAAACGGCGGCAAACTTATTTTTACCAACATTGTCAAAATCAAATACGACTGCCTCAGTAGGAAATTGGTGGTCACTTGGAAAATCAGTTGCTAACAAAAAATCTTCTCTTGTATTTAATAAATCTCCAATACTTACATTCCGAAAGCCACCAAAATTATTTTCAATAAATTGGCCCGTGGCTACAAGATTAACATCCCATTGAAAAGGAGTTGTAAGGTTATTGGCAGGATTTAGAAAAATGCTATTAACACCAGCATAATTTTCTGTCCGAAGCCCCAATTGTTCTTGCCCAAAACAGACAAAAGGCAAGCAGTAAAGTAAAAAGATGAAAAAGTAACTACATTTCATGAATTGGTATTTGTAATAAATATTCTAACTCCTTACGGCAAAACCATTATTTAGATTGTCCGAACTAGCTATAAATTGTAGCAACTAGCTGTCTTCTCCCACCATAATTTCTAAATTCACATAGATAAATGCCTTGCCATGTTCCCAAATTCAGCCGGTGGTCAGTTATTGGAACAGTAATAGCATTTCCAGTAAGCGTTGATTTAATATGAGCAGGCATATCATCAGGGCCTTCAAAAGTATGTGTTAGATAAGGTTCGTTTTCTGGTACGATTTTGTTAAATATACTTTCAAAGTCTACCCGAACTGAAGGGTCTGCATTTTCATTAATAGTCAGGCCAGCCGATGTATGTTTGATAAATAGGTGAAAAAGACCCGTTTGGGGTAGTTTTGGTAATTGGCGAAATACAAAGTCATCAATTAAATGATAGCCTCTGGAAAAAGCAGGTAAAGCAAATTCGATTTGATGTATCATGTGTTTAAATTATATGAAACTGTAACGCAAAATAATATTAAAAGTCATTTAGTAGTAAGATAAAATAAAATGCAGATACATCTTTTTCCTTTCTGATTTTAAAAAGCTGTATTTTTGTAAGAAGAAGAGTGTGTAAGTATTGCACTCAAATTAAAACCATACTATGACTCGAAAGAACAAATATATTTGTATACATGGGCATTTTTATCAACCGCCTAGAGAAAATGCATGGTTGGAGGCAGTAGAAGAACAAGATTCTGCTGCACCATTTCATGATTGGAATGCACGTATCAATTTTGAATGCTATGCACCCAATGCAGCAGCTAGAATAAAAGAAGGAGAGGAGATTATCAAAATTGTCAATAATTACAAACAGATAAGTTTCAACTTTGGGGCAACACTATTGTCTTGGATGGAGAAAGGAGACAAGGACACTTATGACGCTATTATTCAGGCAGACCATATCAGTCGAAAAAAATTTAATGGGCATGGTTCTGGAGTAGCACAAGCTTATAGTCATATGATTTTGCCATTGGCGAATCAAAGAGATAAGGATACACAAGTACTATGGGGAATTAAAGATTTCGAACGACGATTTGGTAGAAAACCAGAAGGAATGTGGTTGGCAGAAACAGCAGCTGACACCGCTAGTTTGGAAACTTTAGCTAAGCACGGTATCAAATATACCATTTTGGCACCTCGTCAAGCAAAAGCCATTCGGAAAGAAGGAGAAGCGCACTGGAATCAGTTATCTCACGCAAGTATTGACCCTAGACGACCATATATATGCAAATTACCTTCTGGCAATACGATTGCCTTATTTTTTTATGATGGTAATATTGCACAAGATGTTGCTTTCAAAGGTATTTTGAATAATGGAAAAGATTTTGCTGACCGTTTAGTAAGTACCTTTGATGATAATGATGAGCCACAGTTAGTCAATGTTGCTACCGATGGAGAAAGTTATGGACACCATCATTCACATGGGGAAATGGCTTTAGCATTTTGCTTAAACCATATTGAAGAAAACAATTTAGCGATTATCACCAATTATAGTGAATATTTAGAAAAATTCCCGCCACAATACGAAGTAGCTATTCATGAAAATAGTTCTTGGAGTTGTGTACATGGTGTAGAACGTTGGCGTTCTAATTGTGGATGTAGAGCAGATACTGGTAATGGATGGAGCCAAGCATGGCGAAAACCTTTGCGAGAGTTATTAGACTGGCTGAGAGATGAATTAGCGCCAATATATCAAGAAGAAGCGGCAGACTTAATTGAAAACCCTTGGAATGCGCGAGATGAATATATTGAGGTTATCCTAGATAGGTCTGATGAATCAGTCAATAGATTTTTAAATAAATATACTACAAGACCACTCAATGAACATGAAATATCTAAAGTATTTCGATTATTAGAAATGCAACGAAATGCAATTTTGATGTTTACGAGTTGTGCATGGTTTTTTGATGAAATCTCTGGCCTAGAAACAAATCAGGTTTTACAATATGCCCTAAGGGCCATCGCCTATGCTAAACAAGTCTCTGGAGTAAGTTTGCATCCAGAATTCTTAAAGCGTTTAGAGGAAATTCCAAGTAATGTTTTTGAAAATGGAGCTACAAGTTATAAAGAGGTCGTTCTTCCAACTCGATTAGATTTGGAAAGAGTAGGTATGCATTATGCTTGTGCTTCTTTATTTTCACCCAATCCAGATACACTCTCCTTATTTAATTATAAAATAGAAAACGAATCCTTTGACCGAATTATAGCAGGTAACTATCGTTTGGTTATTGGACGAACGACTGTTAAGTCAAAAATTACTCATTCTAGAAAAGCATTTAGTTTTGCGGTTTTATATTTAGGTCAGCAAAATATTATTGGAAATTTATCTGTAAAAATGCCAGGTGGCTTATTTAGAGAGGCTCAACAACAACTAATAGAAGGATTTAGAGCAACAGACTTAGGGAGAGTAATTGGTCTAATGCAAACTTACTTCTCTTCAGAGAAATTTTCTATTTGGCATTTATTTAGAGATGAGAAGCGGCAGATATTCCAAGCAATAAATAAAAAGAGTCTTGCGCAGATAGAAAAAGATTTTAGAGAAATTTATAATGATAACTATCAATTAATAATGGGAATGAAGAATAGCGATATTCCAATTCCCGACGTGTATAAAAGTGCATTAAAACACGTTGTTAATACCGACTTGCATCATTTTTTTGATTCGACTATATTAAATATTCGAGAATTAAAAAGACTGGCAAAAGAGTTGACAAAATGGGATTTAAATATTACTCACCCACAAACATTGAAATTAGCTGCTGGCGAAAGAATCTTTTATGAAATTCAAAAATTGGAATACACAGGGGTTCCCGAAAGTCAAGTTCAGTCTTTGGTCGAAATATTAGAAACATTAGAAGAGATGAACTTAGATTTAGATATCTGGAAAAGTCAAAACTATTATTTCTCTTTGTTAAAGCGTTTCCACGAAGACAAGCTATCATTTGTTAATGAAGCATGGAGGAAATCCTTTTTGAGATTAGGAGAACTGCTAAATATCAGCCCTAATATTTTTGAAAAAGTCCAAACTAATGGTATAAAAGTATAATAGGGAAAAATCACTATAAATACAGGGAGTTAAATGTTCAGGCATTTAACTCCTTTTATTTTTCCAATAAAAGGAACTTTTATCGGAGTGCTTCGATTAATAGTAAAACGTTACTTCGACTCTTTGAGGTTTTCATCGGATGACTAGCACCACCCAATTGAAAGAACCTGTAGTAAAACTAAACCTCCTCAGAACTTGAAAAAGCTGAGGATTCTGGTTAATTTCGCGCCTTCAAAAAATAATAATCTTAGTACAAAATAATCATGGCAAAACGTACAGAAATTGTTGATGTTTTAAAAGCTTCAAAAGTTGGAGATACTATCACTGTAAAAGGATGGGTTAGAGCCTTTCGTAGCAATCGATTTGTTGCCTTAAATGATGGGTCTACTTTTAATACCTTACAAGTAGTCATTGACGAAGAAAAGATTGACGAAGCGACTGTTAAGCGAATTGGATTTCATGCTTGCATCTCAGCAACAGGCGAATTAGTAGAATCTAAAGGGAAAGGACAAAAGGTCGAATTAGTTGCAGATAATGTAGAAATTTTAGGAGATAATGATTTGTCTACCTATCCGTTGCAGCCTAAGAAGCAAACGATGGAATTTCTAAGGGAAAAGGCACACTTTAGAATGCGGACCAATACTTTTAGTGCTGTTTTCCGTATTCGCCATGGTGTAGCGTTTGCTATCAATAAATACTTCAATGATAATGGCTACTACTATATGCATACGCCGATTATTACAGGAAGTGATGCAGAAGGAGCAGGTGAAATGTTCCATGTAACTACTTTTGAGCCAAATAAAGCACCAACTGCCGAAGATGGTAGCATTGATTACAGTCAAGACTTTTTTGGTAAAGCAACAAATATGACTGTATCTGGTCAATTGCAAGCAGAGATTGGTGCACTATCTATGGGGAAGGTATATACTTTCGGTCCGACATTTAGAGCAGAAAACTCTAATACCTCTCGGCACCTTGCTGAGTTTTGGATGATAGAACCAGAAGTAGCTTTTGCGGATATATATGAAGACATGGATTTGGCAGAGGATTTCTCCAAATATATCATCAAATATATTTTAGAAAATTATCCTGATGATTTGGCCTTTTTGGATATGCGGATTCAGGATATGGAGAAGAACATGAAGAAAGAGTTACGCAGACCTATGAGCTTGATTGATACCTTAAAGTTTGTCGTCGAAAACGATTATGCTAGAATTACTTATACAGAGGCTATTGATATTTTAAAACGTTCTAAGCCCTATAAAAAAGGAAAATTTGAATTCCCTGTAGATTGGGGGATTGATTTGCAAGCAGAGCATGAAAGGTGGTTGGTAGAAAAACATTTCAAAAAGCCAGTTATTGTAAGGGACTATCCAAAAGACATCAAAGCATTTTATATGCGAATGAACGATGATGAAAAGACAGTGGCAGCTATGGATGTTTTATTCCCTGGTATTGGCGAAGTGATTGGCGGTTCTCAAAGAGAGGAACGCTTGGATAAGTTGCGTAAGCGAATGCAAGAAATGAATGTGCATGAGGATGAGTTACAGTGGTACTTAGATTTAAGAAGATTTGGTGGTGCGCCGCACGCTGGATTTGGTCTAGGATTCGAACGAATCATCTTGTTCATTACAGGAATGGCAAATATTCGAGATGTAATTCCTTTTCCTCGTACACCAGGAAACGCAGAATTTTAATAGCATATATTTTAACAAAAAAGCCCTTCAAGTTGTATTACTTGAAGGGCTTTTTTATTTCCCTATTGGTCTTAGTCAAAACAGAAAAATTCATCTCGTCCGTAGCATTCGGTCACTTCTAGCGGTCTTTACTATAAAAATTAGTTAGAAAAAAAAATTGCATTATTCATTTGTACAACAAATGAATAATTGAGTTATTAAAGCCAGAGGCTTATTAGTGCTGCATACGAAGCAGAGCCACGCATGAACAGGTT
Source organism: Caprella mutica (assembly GCA_947561585.1). NCBI lineage: Eukaryota > Metazoa > Arthropoda > Malacostraca > Amphipoda > Caprellidae > Caprella > Caprella mutica. The sequence goes on from CANNZV010004550.1 coordinate 17,819, forward strand.
CACATCGAAAAGCGTTATTTATATAACGCCAACTCCTCCTTCAAAAATCGCCCAGTATGACTATTCTTATCCTTAGCTACTTTTTCAGGCGTACCCACACAAACCACTGTTCCTCCTCCATTACCACCCTCTGGACCTATATCGACAATATGGTCTGCTACTTTAATCACATCCATATTGTGTTCTATAACCACAATCGTATTTCCTTTGTCTACCAGTTTATTTAAAACAGTTAGCAAATGTTCAATATCTTGGAAGTGTAAACCAGTCGTAGGTTCATCCAAGATGTAAAGGGTTTGCCCAGTAGCTCTCTTGGATAATTCTTCTGATAACTTTACTCTTTGCGCTTCACCACCAGATAAAGTAGTGGCTTGTTGACCTAAAGAAATATATCCTAATCCAACATCTTGCAAAGTTTTCATCTTGCGATAAATCTTAGGAATATTCTCAAAGAATACAACTGCTTCATCGACGGTCATATCCAATACATCAGAAATAGATTTCCCTTTGAATAAAACTTCTAAGGTTTCTCGATTATAGCGTCTGCCCAAGCAAGTTTCACATTCGACCTGAACATCTGGCAAAAAATTCATTTCTATGACTCTTTTACCTGCTCCTTGACAAGTTTCGCAACGACCACCTTTTACGTTGAAAGAGAATCGACCTGCTTTATAACCTCTGATTAAAGATTCAGGGTGCTTGGTAAACAATTTTCTAATTTCGGTAAATACACCTGTATAGGTAGCTGGATTAGAACGAGGGGTTCGCCCAATAGGTGATTGGTCAATTTCAATCACCTTATCCAAATGCTCCAAACCCTTGAATGATTTATAAGCTAAAGGTCTTTTTCTACTTTTGTAAAAATGCTGCCTTAAAATAGGGTAAAGCGTCTCATTGATTAGCGTAGATTTGCCGCTGCCAGAAACACCTGTAATACAACAAAAAGTACCTAATGGAACGGTTAAGTCTACATTTTTTAAGTTGTTTCCTGTAGCTCCTTTCAACACTATTTTTTCACCGGTACCTTTTCGACGCTTTTCGGGAATTGCTATCTGTCGGACGTTATTCAGGTATTCCGCTGTAATCGTCTTGTTTTTGATAAAATCCTTAGGAATTCCTTCTCCTACTAACTCTCCACCAAATTTCCCTGCTCCCGGTCCTAAATCAATCAAATAATCAGAAGCGAGCATAATGTCTTTGTCATGTTCAACGACTAAAACAGAGTTGCCTATTTCTGCTAATTCTCTTAATGCTTCTATTAATTTTTGATTGTCTCTTTGGTGCAAACCGATACTGGGTTCATCCAAGATGTAAGTGATGCCAGTCAACTGAGAACCAATTTGAGTAGCCAAGCGAATTCGTTGGGCTTCTCCACCAGAAAGGGTTCTAGCTGGACGATTCAGCGATAAATAAGTCAATCCGACATGCAATAAAAAGCCAAGTCGCAGACGCAATTCTTTTAGAATGTCTTTTGCTATAACGGCTTGTCTCTCAGACAATTCATCTTCAATCCCTTCGAGCCATTCACTCAAGGGCACTAAATCCATTTCCGAGACATCGGAGATATTTTTATTTTTTATTTTAAAATGAAGGGATTCTTTTTTCAGTCTTTGACCATTGCATTCAGGGCATTTGTCTACAACCATAAAATCTTCTGCCCATCGTCTGATTTTTTCTGAAGAAGTATCCGCATACCAACGACTCAACATTTTAACCAAACCATCAAACGCTAAATCGTAACTAAAGTCTTTTTTGCCATAGCGGATATTCACTTGCACACTATCATCGCCACCGTATAGAATCGTTTGGAGGGCTGCCTCAGGAATATCTTTAATTGGGGTAGCAAAAGTAAATTTATGCTTTTTGGCAATCGCTTTGAGTTGCTTAAAATTCATAGTGTCTCGTACCTCACCGAAAGGAACGATTCCTTGTTCGTCAATAGATTTAGTGTTATCAGGAATGACTTTTTCTAAATCAACTTTATCAACTTTTCCTAATCCTTTACAGTTGGGGCAATAGCCATATGGAGAGTTGAAAGAGAAAGTATTGGGAGAAGGTTCTTCATAAGAAATACCCGAATCGGCATCCATCAAATGACGGCTATAAGGATAAATTTGGTTCGCTTCACTGTCCATCAGCATTATAAGTCCGTTGCCCATTCGCATCCCTACTTTGAGTGATTCTACGAGGCGTTCTCGGCGTTCTTCTGTGACTTTCAGACGGTCTATGACGACTTCGATATCATGAACTTTGTATCGGTCAACCTGCATGCGAGGTTCTATGTCGAGAATATCTCCATCAACTCTAACTTTTGTATAACCCTGTTTTCTAGTATGGTCGAATAACTCTCGATAATGTCCTTTTCTACCTCTGACTACAGGCGCCAAAATCAAAACTTTTTTACCAGAAAAATGCTCATATATATGCTCTAAGATTTGCTCCTCGGTATATTTCACCATCTTCTTACCCGTTTTATAAGAGTGGGCTTCTCCAATTCGAGCATATAATAGACGGAGAAAGTCATACACCTCCGTAATCGTTCCGACAGTAGACCGAGGGCTTCTACCAACTGTTTTTTGTTCAATAGAAATTACGGGACTTAAACCAAAGATTTTTTCGACATCAGGGCGTTCCATTTCCCCAATAAATTGACGAGCGTAGGCAGAAAAGGTCTCCATATATCGACGCTGCCCTTCTGCATAAATAGTATCAAAAGCTAAAGAAGATTTTCCGCTACCACTAATTCCTGTAATCACGACTAGTTGATTGCGAGGAATACGTACCGTCACATCTTTTAAATTATGAACCCTTGAGCTAATTACTTCGATGAATTGCTGTTCGGGTGCACCTTTAAAAGGTGTTTTTTTGTTTTTGGAAACTTTTACAGTATTACTCATTTATCTTTAAGACTATTTTTTAGAAACATTTACCTGTTCTTTCAATCGCTTTTACTTATCAGTTGTTTAATGTATTGGTCTTTTTCTTTAATTTTTTTTCAAAGTTATAATTTGTTTTTCTAAATAGAGCATTAACGTATCTTTATAGTGCTTAATAGTTATTGAATCTCCATTTAATTTAAAAGTCATGACAATAATTTTTACAAGGCATATCTTTAAAAACTAAAAAATGGATATGCAATTAAAAAAATATTTATGTTATTTGTTGGGTACTTTCAGTATGTTTACCCTATTCTCTGCCTGTCAACTTCAACGAAGCTTTAATTTAGAGGCATTGTTAAAAACTAAATTGGTACCTCCAGGTAATACACATGCTGTATCAATATATGCAGTAGGCGAATTCTCCTGTCCATTTGAATTATGGATACTTGTTCAAGGTTCTAATTATCAAAAAATCACCTTGGACGGTTTAGTAGATACTACTATATATAAAGGAGATTGGTATGGAAACGAGCTTTCTTTTAAATCCGATACACCAGAATGTATAGATAAAGAAGCCATCGTAAAAGTAGATTGGCATACATTATAGCTATGGTAATATTCCAATAGATAAAATAACTGCAATCATTGAAATGAAAAATAAATGGGACTGCATAATAAATAAAGGAACTAACAAATGGTTATTCATGTTAGAGCTTGTTTGGAGCTATTATTTTAAGCATTTTGCTATTGCAAAATTTTCCACAGTGCTCGTATTTAATTAATACCTCCAAAACAAGCTCTTAAGCTAAATAATAAAACTTGTTCAATACTTTTTAAAAGTATATAGATTATGCTATTTAAAACTGATTATTCGTTAAGCGAAAAGAACTTAACCGATTTGAGGAGGAATATAGGCTCTTCAATAGAATATATTGTGGCAGATGAATGTTGGCATCAATTTCATACAGACCGTTATGTGTTTGGTTCTAAAGTGAAAATACTATTTGATAAATACACTTGTTTTTCATGCTTAAACTTAATTAGTTCTCCATATATTTTCAATAAGATAATAGGAGATGAAGTAAGTAATATTAATATATTAGGAGACAATAACCATTATTACAGAAAGGATTACCCTACTCTATTACATTTTCAAAAGCCCTTTCATGGCTATTTATACCGTGATGAACAAGGAAACCCCTTCATTATTAAAAGTATAAAAATCTATGGAGAAGAACGAACTTGTAAGTGGAGTGATTTAAGAATTTGCGACTATTTCTCGCTTAATGAAAATGAATTTTCACCACCACCTGTTAGCGATTATTTATTTACAAAAGAATTTGTAGTATTAGAAAATGAAAATGGGAAGAGGTTGATTTTTCAATCCGATAGAGGAAATATCACCTTAAGATTTTCAGGAAAAGTAGAAATTGATAAATCTGATATCAGACAATATTTTTATGAGAAGTATGAGTTAGATGATAATGAAGAAATAGGGTTTAATGCAGACACTAATGGTGATATGTCTAAGGAAGTTCGACTTAAATTACATTATTGTATAGAATAAGAGCATGTCTAAAATCTAATTTTCAAAAAGAAGGTAGCATTTTAGCTACCTCCTTTTCTGGTTGAAATTTATCAAGTAATAACCACCCGCTGAATATCAGCCCCCAACGCATTCAGTCGCGTATCAATATTCTGATAGCCACGGTCAATTTGCTGAATATTATGAATGGTACTTGTTCCATTCGCAGACATCGCCGCAATTAACAGAGAGACACCTGCTCGAATATCAGGCGAAGTCATTTCTATAGCTTTTAAAGCATATTTTCTATCCAATCCAATAACGGTTGCTCTATGTGGGTCGCACAAAATAATTTGAGCTCCCATGTCAATTAGTTTATCTACAAAAAACAATCGACTTTCGAACATTTTTTGATGAATCAACACACTGCCTCTCGCTTGGGTAGCCATCACTAAAATAATACTCATCAAATCAGGAGTGAATCCTGGCCAAGGAGAATCATAGATAGTCATAATCGACCCATCAATAAAAGTTTGAATTTCGTAATTGGTCTGTGCGGGTACGTGAATATCATCACCTTGAATTTCTAGCTGAATTCCCATTCTCTGGAAAACAGAAAGAATATTTCCAAGTTCTTTTACTGCGGCATCTTTGATTGTTATTTCGGACTGAGTCATGGCAGCAAGACCAATGAAACTACCAATTTCAATCATGTCAGGTAAAATTCGGTGCGTCGTCCCTTTTAAGGATTTAACCCCTTCGATGGTTAATAAATTAGAACCAATGCCTGAGATTTTTGCACCCATTCGATTGAGCATCTTACACAACTGTTGTAAGTAAGGTTCACATGCAGCATTATATATTTGAGTCGTACCTTTTGCTAAAACGGCGGCTAAAACAACATTAGCCGTTCCTGTAACCGAAATTTCATCCATCAAGATGAAAGTGCCTTTTAACTTACTCCCTTCTATATGGTAGCAACTTTTTTCATCATCATAATTAAAAATAGCTCCCAATTTCTGAAAACCAATAAAGTGGGTATCTAATCGTCTTCGACCAATTTTATCACCTCCTGGTTTAGGCAAAAATGCTCTGCCAAACCGAGCCAATAAAGGGCCTATTAACATTACCGAACCTCTAATTTTTTTAGCATCTTTCTGAAATTCTGGTGTTTCAAAAAAATCTAAATCTACATCTTTGGCCTGAAAAATATAGGTGTCTGATGATTTTTTGGTGACTTTGACCCCCAAGCCTTTCAATAAGGCAATTAAGCGTCTTACATCAATAATATCAGGAACATTAGTGATTGTTACTTTTTTATCTGTCAATAAAACAGCACACAAGATTTGAAGTGTTTCATTCTTAGCACCTTGAGGGGTGATGCTACCTTTTAATTTTTTTCCGCCGACAACTTTAAACGATTCTGATGGCATTGGTGTAGTTTTATTTATGCGAATTAGGGGTAAAAAAAATATGATTGATTATCAACTATGAACACCTAAAAATCAACTACTAAATTCTACCCTTAATTCGCATTATTTTATAATTAGCACAAGATGACTAAGTACATCTTGTACTAATCAGCCAAACTGTTTTAAAATGTTATTTGTGAATTGTCCCCAAAGATAAAATAGTCTATTAGATACAGAGATATAAATGAGGTTTATTTTTTGTAAAATTTATATCAAGTACAAACTTATTTTTTGTGCTTTCAATGGATAGTGCCTATTGTTTAAATTCCACAAAAAAAAGGGAAGACTTTCGTCTTCCCTTTTTTTATTTCTATAGTTCTGAAAATAAATTATCTTCTTCTTCCTCCACCGTGATTTCTTCGTTTTTGGTAGCGGTCACCTCCCCCTCTATGGTCTCTATCTCCACGATAGTCTCTACTATCTCTACTATCACGGTAATCGCCTCTGTCTCTATCGTTAGATTTCTTTCGCTTTCTAGCATCTGCTAAATTGTCGATAGAAATTTCCTCTGCCAAGATTAAATTACCTTCCGAAAGCGTCAATAAATCATTTTTAATGACTTCATCGCTGACAAAATGCTCTCTGTTCCAGGTTTTATATGCCAATTTCATATAAGAACCAATTACTTTGGTAAAACCATCCCGAATAGGACCTTCTTCCATAGTAATAGCTTTTTTAATCAATTGTGTTACATTATTTCCATAATGCCTAAACCGTGCCTCAGATTTTGGATAAGGTACAATTTCTGGACGCTTATAAATATCTTCTGGAGTTGGGATAATACCACTAGGCGGAGTTACCTTCAAATCATATTCTGCAATTCTGAAAATATGCTTCCACAATTTCTCTTTATAATCTTCGATATTTCGATTTTGTGGGTGCATCTGATACATCAAATCAATCATTCGCTCGACAAAAGCTTGTCGCTTCTCATCGTCTTCAATGGTCTTAGCATGTAAGATTAATCTTTGTACATTTCGGCCGTATTCTGGAATAACTAATAATTCTCGTTGAGAATTGTACTCCATATTTAAGGCATTATCTACCATCATAACTTTTTCTTTTATTATTGACAAAAGATAATTTATGCGCTTAGTTTTTCAATTGATTCTTTTTTTAGGAACTTTGAAAAACGCAGAACTAAATTTTTGTCAATTAGTTTATTCAACCGTTACTGACTTTGCGAGATTTCTAGGTTGGTCAACGTTGCAACCACGCATAACAGCAATGTGATAAGACAATAACTGTAACGGAATAGAAGCAATTAACGGTGTCAAAGGTTCTTCCGTAGCAGGTATTTCGATAGTATAGTCAGCTATTTTGCTAATTTCTTTTTCACCTTCGTCTACGATGGCGATAACTATACCTCTTCTTGCTTTAACTTCTTGAATATTACTGGTAATTTTTTCGTAGGCACTTGTATTAGTGGCGATGACCACTACCGGCATATTTTCGTCAATCAAAGCGATTGGACCATGCTTCATTTCTGCGGCAGGATAACCTTCAGCATGGATATAAGAAATTTCTTTTAATTTCAAGGCTCCTTCCAGTGCTACTGGGAAGTTATAGCCTCTTCCTAAGTATAACGCATTAGGCGCATCTTTAATTTCACCCGCAATATACTCAATTTGTTTGTTGATGGCTAATACTTTTGCCACCTTTTGTGGAATTCGGTCCAATTCAGTCACTAATTGGTTAAAATAAGTGTCGGAAATAGTCTTTTTCTCTTTTGCAAACATCAAAGCCAACATCGTCAATAAAGTCACTTGCCCCGTAAAAGCCTTTGTAGAGGCAACCCCAATTTCTGGACCTACATGAATGTAGCACCCTGCATCTGTAAATCGAGCAATAGAAGAACCAACCACATTGACAATACCAAAAGTTAAAGCCCCTTTCTCTTTAGCCAATTTTAAAGCAGCCAAAGTATCGGCAGTTTCGCCAGATTGAGAAATGGCAATAACAATATCTTTATCTGTAATTACAGGATTTCTATATCTAAATTCGGACGCATATTCTACTTCGACAGGAATTCTTACCAAATCTTCGAATAAATACTCTCCAATTAGACCTGAATGCCAAGAGGTACCACAGCTTACAATAATAAATCGCTGCGCAGCAAGCATTTTTTCTTTCATCTCTTGCACACCACCTAAGCTGACCCAGCCTTCTTCTGCATTTAATCGCCCACGCATACATTCTGCAATCGTGTTTGGTTGCTCATATATTTCTTTTAACATGAAATAATCGTAGCCCCCTTTTTCAAGCGCTTCGATTTCCATTTCCAATTCTTGAATAAAAGGTGTTTGAAGTTCATTATTGATAGATTTGATAGAGATGTCTCCACTTCTTGTCACCGTTACAATCTCTTCATCTTTTAGATAAATCACTTTCTTGGTATATTCAACAATTGGCGTCCCATCAGAAGCTAAATAAAATTCATCTTCTCCGATTCCCACTACTAAAGGGCTAGATTGGCGAGCAGCAACTAATTTATCAGGCTCATTCTTGTCCATTACCACGATAGCATAAGCGCCTACTACTTTTGTCAAAGCGACTCTGACTGCTTCCTCTAAAGAAAGGCCATCTGCATTTTGAATTTCTTCTATAAGGTTAACTAAAACCTCTGTATCTGTTTCACTTTTGAAGGTATGTCCCAATTTTTGAAGGGCTTCTTTCAATAAAGCATAGTTTTCAATAATACCATTATGCACCAAAGTCAGGCGCCCACTGCTTGAAATATGAGGGTGTGCGTTGATATCATCTGGTTTACCATGTGTTGCCCAACGTGTGTGGCCGATACCGATAGTGCCACTTTTAGGTTGATTATCAACAAAATCTTCTAAGTCTTTGACTTTGCCTTTCTTTTTATAAACGTTCAGTTTTCCATTTAGAAGGGCAATGCCAGAGCTATCATAGCCACGATATTCTAATCTTTTGAGACCTTTTACTAAAATTGGGTATGCTTGTTTTTTTCCTAGATATGCTACGATGCCACACATATGTTATGAGGGATTATAATGGTGAAAAAATAATATTTCTTTGACAAATTTCGTAAACGATATGATTTCAAAGATTTTTCTGCCCATGAACAAACATCGTTTGTTAACCTTAAGTGTACGGATGGCTATGAAAAAAAATGAAATTGAACCGGCTTTTTTACCGAATTTATCAAGGAGTCAAAATAATTAATTGAAGAAATAAGTTGATAAACAAACAGCAAATACTTAGCCGAAATTGATTATATTGGGAGATTAATCCGAATGGTTAGTGTAGGATGTATACCGTTTTAGAAGGAAAATGATTCGTTTGTCAGCTACTATATTATAGAGATTGTAGCTGACAAACGATAGCAGAGGGAACTGCGGACTAGGAATGATAAAAGCTTCCTTAAATTTTAGTGTAAGTTAAATTTAACTTAATAGGATATTGTGAATGATTCGGTCCAAAGAAAGTAGCTCTGGATGCATTGCCTGCTTTAGCAGGAAGAATATCATATAGCCTAAAAGGTTGGCCACTAAGTCTCAAAATAGGTTGTTCAACACCCGCACTAATGGTAAGTTTATTCTCAACCTCACCTTCGAGTATTTTTTGAAAATGGTCAGATATATTTATTTTGTATTTATACACTAATACACCATTTTCCATTTCTTCTACTAACTGACCACCAAAATTTTCTAAAGAATTGCCACCTCCTTGCTGTAAGATAACAGATTGTAAATCTGAAATTATATTCAATCCATCTGCTTCCAACGTGGTAATGGTTAGTTGAGTAGGCAATGGAAAGCCTTCTACCATATTTTCTGCATCAGCAACCGTAAATTCTAATTCAGCTCGGTTGACAATCACATTTTGTAAGTTGGATAAATCAGGGAAACTTATTTCTGTATTAACTCCTTGCATACCTTGTACAAAAAGCAAGCTGTCTATATCATTTTGAATAAAAGGTTCTATGGTAGCGCCAGATAGGTCCGAAGAAAGATTAACGAGTCTGGAGTTAGTTTCATTGAAGTCGAATTGATATTCGTGCGGAATGACATCAAGTCTCACTGTTGTAGAATAATATAAAGATATTCTACTAATTGCTTGAGAAAAATCTAGATTAAGAACACCTCCATTTGCATTAGTAGCAGTAATATAAAGTCCTTTGAAGACTTCTTGTAAGCCTACATTATTTTGAAAAATAGTTGAGTCTTGATTTTGTAAAAACAGCGAACCGTAGGTGTCGTTTAAGGGAATCCTGATATGAGCTGCTGCCGTATCAAACGTTAATGAATCAGTTACATAGCTATTCAAAATTACAGGTTCCAAGTTAGGAGTAATAGTAGCCATTCCGATAGGGACTCGACTTATCTGAAATGTTTGGTCAGAAAAATAACTTTCTACATTTTGTAAATCTTCCCCAATAGAATGGACAATTATTTCAAAAGGTTGGTTTAAATCTCCATAACCTGCAAGCGTAGTATCAAATGCCAAACTTAGAATAATAGAATCTATTGTAGCACCTGCTACATCTGGTGCAGCCTGTCTACCCAATGAAAATTGTGTATAAATACTTGCAGTTCCCTTACCAAAATCCACATCATCAAAACTCCCTAATAAAGAATTATCCAACTTTGCTGCGGTGAAAGGGCTATAAGTTTGTAAAATATCACCTTGAACTGTTTTCCCTGCTATAGGTGTTTCGTCCGTAAAATTTAAGTTAACACTATCCTCATCTAATAATTCTGAACCGATTAGGGTAGGTTCTGAACACGAAAAGATGGCCGTTAACGCCATAAATACTATCAATTGAAAACTTCTATGCCTCATTGTTTATAACGATTAAATTTTTTTGCACGAAAAAATATGCAATGGTACTGCTAAATTATGGATTAAACGCTATTTTAGGATAACCTTAAAATAAGATTAACATAGCGCATAAAAATAAAACGAGGAATAATGGAGCTTATTGGCTACTCATTATTCCTCGCCTAAATATAAGTATATCAAATATCCGCTAAGGGACACGAAAAAAATAAATTTACATGCTAAATTTATTTTGTCCCTTTGTTAAGATACAGTCTCTTCTTGTTCTAGTAAAGATTTATAGAAATTTACGTAAGCAGTTAAATAGCTTTCAGGACTTTGGTGTTCCAATACTGGTTTTCCTTCTTTTTCTGCATTATCTACAAAATCATTTTCATAGCCTTCGCTACCAATAATTATGGCATCTGAAAAAGCTAAAGCACCGTTTAATAAAGAAATACCATCTTCCGTGCTAAAACTTGCTAAATCGGAAGCTTCCAAATCATTGATAGAAGCTTTTGTTATAAAGTCTTCAGAAAAGGTATTTTCTACTTGATTGAAATATGCGGAAGTAATAATTTTAGCATCTTGGAATAAAGGCTCCGATTTATAGGCAGTCTTTAAATAAAGTGGTATTAAGCTAGTCATCCAACCGTGGCAATGAACAATATCAGGTGCCCATCCAAATTTCTTAACGGTTTCTACAACTCCTTTGCAGAAGAAAATCATTCTGTCAGGATTATCTTTGAACGCTTTTCCATCTCCATCTTCGAAAATTGCTTTTCGCTTAAAGAAGTCCTCGTTGTCAAGGAAGTAAACTTGCATTCTAGCTCCTTGGACAGAAGCTACTTTAATAATTAATGGGAAATCATCATCGTCAACGATAATATTCATTCCTGAAAGGCGGACTACTTCGTGAAGGCGATGTCTACGCTCATTAATAGTTCCAAATTTTGGCATTAAAATTCTAATTTCCATGCCTTGTTCCTGAATGTGCTGTGGCAGTCTTCTTGCAATTTCAGAAATTTCAGAAGCAACCGTATAAGGATTCATCTCCTGGGTTACAATCAAAACCTTCGTCTTACTCATTCAAACCAATTATTTAAGTAGGGATAAAAGTGTGTAGTTATTTTTATCAATACTTTATTGAACAAATGTGGCTTTCTCAAAAGTCTTTTTTTTAAAATTTAAAACTCCTGATGAACCAAATAATAAGGAATATGAATTTTATTCCTATCTGCTAATAATGACTTTTTTCAAAAAAATGGGTAAATCAACACTTTTGCGAACCCATTATTTTAGCTCATCTCATTTTAAACAGGACTGCAAAAATAGCATAAAAAAGGCACTTTTTAAGGTTTTTTGCCTTGAGAAGTGCGTTAAACTCTAGTTAAGAAGGCCATTTACAACTCCTTTTTATCAAAATGATGCTTTTTTTACACATTATTTACCCATTTTTACTAATGATTTTTGATAAAAGTGTTTGTGAAAATTGCTTCCTACTTTGATGAACATTGGGTTTAGGGTATCAAATTTCTTAAAAGTTGTAATTTGCTGTTTAATAGGACACCCCCTTTAAATTGTCGCATTTTATAATTTTTGGTTGCTCCACACAGGAACAAATAATTTGAGATAAGCACCAATTCATAATTAGCTTAAAATATCAGTATGTTATTATTTAAAGAAGTCAACAGGCTACAAGCGCACTTGGAAAAGAAAAGGCAGGAAGGACTTACGATAGGGTATGCACCAACAATGGGTGCATTGCATCAAGGACATGCCTCTTTGATAAAAAAAGCAAAAGCAGAAAATGATATTTGTGTGTGTAGCATTTTTGTTAATCCAACTCAATTTAATGACCCAAAGGACTTAGAAAAATATCCTAGGACAGAAGGGCGAGATATTGAAATGCTGGTTAATTTAGAGAATGATGTCCTTTTTTATCCGACAGTAGAAGCGATTTACCCAAAAGGTTTAAATATACCTACTTTTGACTTTGGGCAAGTTGATAAAGTGATGGAAGGAAAATTTCGACCAGGACATTTTGATGGAGTTGTAGAAGTAGTTTATCGATTGCTCGATATTGTGCAGCCCGACCGATTGTATATGGGGCAGAAAGATTTTCAGCAGTTCACCCTCATCCAGCATATGTTGAATCAAATGGGGTCAAAAACGGCATTGATGGTTTGTCCAATTATCCGAGAGGAAGATGGATTGGCATTGAGTTCAAGGAATGTTCGATTGACGGTTCAAAATAGAGAGAATGCGCCAATTATTTCTAAAATTTTAAATCAACTGAATGATTGGATAGCAGGTGGATTAACCATAAAGGCAGCAGAAAGAAAAGCGATAGCTCAATTAAGCGAAATACCAGATTTTAAACCTGAATATTTAGAAATAGTAGATGGGCATACTTTACAACCGATTGAAAGAATGAGGGATACAGATTATGTTGTCGTTTGTACAGCTGTTTGGACAGGAGAGATTCGATTGATAGATAATGTGATATTGAAAAAGGTCTAGCATTATTTTGTCCCAATCTTATCTTCACTATAGGGTGAACGAAAAGTCAAAATCGTAATGTGTAATTCACTGAAAAAAGTCTCTGTCGATATTTGAAGTTTTCCACTTCAAACCAATATTTCAAAAGTTTTCAACTTTTCTCAGCCCCTTATATATTATAAAAATGACTTTTCGTTTGCCCTATATTCACTACGTGTTTTTAGCTATGAGCCTGTTGAAAAAATTAAGACTTAAACCATATTTTTTTAATAAAAAAAATTATTGGAGTGCTTAGGAACGTGTAAAAAATAACTTATAACAGTTTGAGTATTCTTTTTTCCTTCTTCAGCGTTAAAAAGCCTCGTCGATGCCCTGCATCGCCTACGTTTTTTGCCTTGAATAAGAAAAAATAATTACTCACCTTTGTTACAACTTATTCTTCACATGTTCCTTAGTAACGAGTAAAGAATAACTCAGTCATTTCGCCGATAATCTTTTGAGTCAACACATCGTTATTTCCAAACGACCAACTTATTTTTTGCTCGTTACTAAGTAGTCAGTCAAGTTGGTAATGTCGGGTAGGTTTTGACATAAAATTTGTCGAGAACGAGGCAAAATTTCTTTGCATAGCCGTCGCTACGGAAATAAATTTTAACGAAGTTATCGGCAATATTTTATCAAAAGACACCGACAGTATTAACTGGACTGACTACTTAGTTTTACTTTGGTACTTTAAGGCTAATCCCTCCAATCGGATGATAGTCATCCGATTGGAAGGATTTTCTCATCGGATGACAATCGTCGTCCGATGAGAAAGCGACAAAGTAGAATTAGTAGTAAGTGACGACGCAGGAATAAATTGCACCATATTACTTGTTCTTATTTCCTTCTAAGAATACTTAAAAAAGCCTTATGTAGCACGGCTATATGCGGTTTTTGAAGCATCCTTAGAAAAAAAAATAACGGCGCACTATGGCTCACTTTATTTCTACCTCGTCACTAAGATAAAAATAAATTATATTATTAAAAGAAATCGCAGAAAAGAAACTACAAAAACTGGTCAAAAAATCAAAATTAACATTATTAAAAAAGCTAAAATTCTAAAAAAACAACGAATAATTTTATACTTCCCCTTTGTAAAAAATAGGGTAAAAATCATTTCACCGTATAATAATTTGGTGGTTTTCATTTTTGAACAACAACTATTTCCTCTGTCGTTTTTCCAGTTCTAAAAAATATAACTCCCCGTCTATCATTTAATTAAATTCCCTTATTTTCGCGTCTTTTTCTTTAAGTTTCGACAGCTTAGACTGTTTTTCTAGGTACTGTTTAGACTTATCGTAATAGCTTGATTGCTTGTAGATTATACAACTTAAAGAGCTGAGTTAACACTGTTTGTAATTCAACTCGGAGCCTTGTACCACATCCAATCAAGTATTTTTTAATCAAAGGGAACAGGAAAAATATAATCTACCCATTTTACTCGTTATTTTTCCTTTATACTTCGTTAAAAAATACTCGCCAATGCCCTGCATTGTCTGCGTTTTTTGCCTCGTCTAAAGAAAATCTAACTTCCTAAAACCCGCCTGCTCCGCTTGCGGGCAAGTTTGGGTAGTTTATTTATTTCCCGTCCTCTAACTAGAGATTGGACTGTTTTTCCGATAAATCTAGTATTAAAAACATAAGGTAATGAGACTAAAAACACTCATGGCTTGGGTCCTCTTCATGTCAGGAAGTACCCATTTTTTATTTGCACAAATCACTACTGCCGCATTAAATGGCATAGTCGTAGACCAAGCAGGCGAACCATTAATAGGGGCAACTGTTGTGGCAACCCATCTCCCCTCAGGTACTCAATACGGAACAACCACCCTTGTTGATGGCCGTTTCAACCTCCACAATATGCGAGTTGGAGGTCCCTACAAAGTAGAAAGTTCGTATGTAGGGTATGATACCCAAACTTTTGAAGACATTTACTTAAACCTAGGTCAACGTTCTTCTCTTAATTTCGCAGTAGCAGAAGCGGCTATAGAATTAGAGGGCGTAGTAGTTACTGCTAAAGAAAATGACATCATTAATAGTGACCGAACAGGGCCTGTTACTAGTATTAACGCCAGTCAAATTAAAAGCTTGCCTACTATCTCTCGTTCAGCAGAAGATTATACGAGACTAAATCCAATGGCATCGTCAGGTGGTTCTTTTGCTGGTAGGAATGACCAGTTTAATAACTTCTCTTTGGATGGGTCTATTTTTAATAATCCATTCGGATTGGATTTTGCAACCCCCGGTGGGCAGTCAAATGCACAACCTATCTCTTTGGATGCCATTGACCAGATTAATGTATCTATTGCCCCTTATGATGTAACGCAGTCAGGCTTTACAGGGGCATCCATTAATGCAGTTACCAAGTCGGGGACCAATGAATTGAAAGGGTCTGTATTTGGCTTTTTTAGAAATGCCGATATGACAGGTGGGAAAGTAGATGGTATAGATATATTCAAAGGCGATTTAGAACAGTTGCAAGCAGGATTTAGTATCGGTGGACCAATTGTGAAAAACAAGGTGTTTTTCTTCGCTAATTTTGAATTAGAAAATCGCTCTGATTTAGGTTCCTATTTTTTACCTAATACGGGCACAACAGGAGCCAATATTTCTAGAGTATTAGCATCAGATATGCAATTGGTATCAGACTTGTTAAAGGAAAGATATGGGTATGAAACAGGCGCTTTTCGAGATTTTAATTATGATTCAGACAATCGAAAAGGACTGTTTAAATTAGATATTAATATCAATAAAAATCATACTTTAACGGCTTCCTACAACTTCTTAGATGCTTTCAAAGAACAACCTGCACACCCATCTGCTATAGGCAGAAGAGGTCCTGATTTTCAGACCTTACAATTTGAAAATTCTGGTTATAGAATTGACAATACCATTCATTCAGGTATCGCAGAATTGCGCTCTATTTTTAGTAATAAAATTTCCAATAAACTACAAATTGGCTATACTAGATTTGATGACAAAAGAAATCCTTTTTCTGAGCCATTTCCAATTATTAATATAGGGAAAGACGGAGTAAGATACATTGTAGCAGGTCACGAACCTTTTTCTGTTCACAACCGCTTAGAGCAAGATGTTTATCAATTGAGGAATGATTTAACGATATTCTCAGGAAAACATACTTGGACCTTTGGTACTTCTTTTGAAAGATTTGAGTTTTATAATTCTTTTAATTTAGGGGTTTATGGCGGCTTAGTATTTGCACCAGATATTGATATTGCTGACTTTCCTAACTTGGTTAACACGGGCGGATTGGATGAAGCGGTAGAGACCGCTCAAGCTACTTTTGCAGCTAATGAGGCTAACAACACTTGGGCAATTTCTGAAACCAACTTAGGTCAATGGTCGCTATATGGTCAAGATGAAATAGCGGTGAATGACCGATTAAATATTACGCTTGGTTTAAGATTAGACCTACCCTTATATTTTGATACACCAGAAAAAGCACAAGAAAATATTGACAGACAATGCTGCTACGACCCATCTTTAACTTATTTTGACGAAGAAGGAAATGCTGTGCAATTCGATAATACGGTGTTCCCAGATAGAAAACCCTTAATTAATCCTAGATTTGGATTTAACTATGATGTAAAGGGAGACGGGTCTACTCAGTTTCGAGGAGGAACAGGTTTATTCTCTGGTAGATTCCCCTTTGTTTGGATAGATAGTCAAGTAGCGAGTCCCAACTGGTGGTACTATAATGTAACGGCTCCTGATTTCAAATTTCCGCAAGTATGGAGAACAAATGTAGGCTATGACCAAAACTTAGGCAATGGTTGGATTGGGACAGTAGATTTATTATATACTAAAGACATCGTTTCCCACATGGTAAGAAATTTTGGTTTGAACTTACCATCGGGAACACTTAATAGCACAATTGATAATCGCCCTGTATATACTTTAGCTGACCGTGCGTTAGATCCATTTGGAGGACCAACGAATGCCTATGTATTCACCAATGTAAACCAAGGTTATTCATTTAATGCCTCTTTCCAAGTAGAAAAAAATTGGGCAAATACCTATTTAAAATTAGGTTATAATTTCCTACAGGCAGAAGATGTTGCGTCTATCGAAGCAGAAATTTCAGGAGATGCTTATGATAGAAATCCAATCAGTAATCAGCATACCAACAACCCAGATTTAGCTCCTTCCCTATATGGTAATCGTCACCGATTTTTAGCGGCATTCACCAAACGATTCCCGTGGGCTAATGGCAAGTCGGTTACTACTGTAAGCATGTTTCTTGAATTTATGGAAGGTACTAGATATGCCTATACCTATAGTGGCGATATTAATAATGATGGTTCTGGTTTAAATGATTTATTATACATTCCTACTGACGAAGAATTGGCGCAGATGAATTTTGTAAACGATGCACAACGTGCAGGGTTTGCGGCATACATCGCTCAAGATGATTATTTATCTAGCAACAGAGGACAGTATGCAGAGAAATACGCTGCTTTACAACCGTGGTTTGGGACAGCCGATTTAAGAATTTTGCAAGATATTCCAGTAGCTGGAGATCATAATATTCAGATAAGTCTAGATTTACTAAACTTAGGTAATTTGATTAATTCTAGCTGGGGTGTTCGACAATTTGCCTCTCAAACAGCTTTGGTACAGCCTGTGAGTGTATCTATCTCAGAAGAAGGTGCTCCCACCTATGGTTTTGATACGGACCAAACACAAACCTACTTTAATGACTTTGGTTTGAATAGTCGTTGGCAATTGCAGATGGGTTTGCGGTACTCTTTTTAAGCAGGTATCGAAAAAATAATTTTTATTAAGGGAGCAGGAAATAAATAAGGTACCCAAAAATGTGGTTTTAGTTTGTTTCTATGCAAGGCGGGAAAAACGGAGTTATGCCTTAGCATAATGAGTATTTTCCTAACCTGCCTGCCGGCAGGCAGGCGCAGCAGAGGGGCAAAATAAAGCCGCAGAATGGGTAGGTTATATTTTTCCTGCTCCCTAAAAACGAAAGCCCTATAATTCTAATTTATAGGGCTTTTGTTTTTCTTGGTGAAAGGTAGGCATTATTCAGTTGATAGGACATTTTTTGTTGCAGATAGAAATGTACTTAAATACAATCGTGTTTTAAAAATAGATAACATTCAAGTTTTTTTCTTTCTAAAAGTTCTCAATTTCTTCAACATCAAGCACAATTATGTCTTGAATATTAAAATTTGATATCCCTTTTTCCTTTATTTTTTTAGCAATCCTAATAGCGATTTGCCTTTTCTCATCTTCCTTTAGCATTTCGATGATAGTAGCATTTTTGCCAACACCACTCCGTAATACATTTTTTTGTTCAGAAGTCATTTGACTCTTATCCAATTTTTTCATGGTTTGTTCAATCTAATCTTCGGTTAAGAATTTTGGCAATTGGTCAATTCCCTTAATATTTCCTAAATTCTTCATGATATAAATAAGTTTATCTAAATCTGATTGAATGTTAATTTCTTGCTACTCAAATTTATTGATTTCTATGATGATATGCGTTATTTGCTGGTCTAATTCTTCACCTTTTTGATTCATTAATCGCCCAAAATAATAGTATTCACTTGATTCTGGGAAAATTCCTTTGGCTAAAAATCCAATGCAATAGATTGGTGTGAGGTTATCAAATTGATACTGCCCTTTTTCTACAATTAAAATGCAACAGCAAAAGACTCTTTAAAGCAGGATATGCTAGGTAAGTTTTTATTGATAGAGCAATCATAATCTTATTTTGTAGCTTACAAGCATAATGTTAAAGTTTCTTTTTTAATTAAAAAAAAATTCATAACTTCATCAAGTTATAATAATTTACATTATCAAATGAACTTTTAATTCTAAAAACCAAAATATGAAAAACACCCTCTATTGGGACAATTCCAATTCCAATTCCAATTCCAAAGAACATTTTGGTTTATTAAAGTCTGTATAGTCTACAGACTGGAGATTCTATTGTTTTAATAGAGTATGTATCTAATGATTTAGATGCGAAAGATTGTTTATTTGTATTTTGACCTTATGAAACAAAAGAGATAATCAAATCTGCAAGAAAAAAGAGAGACTACGATTAACCATCGGAATGGTTGTAGCCCTTCAGTTCTTCCGCTAAGGAGAGTGGGCAATTTATGTCTTTGTCTTTACAAGTTTTGTTTATTGTTAGAATCCAATTATGGATTCTGTCTTAATCATTTTTTGTTAATTTTAAAAACTTGTACAATAATCTAAATCATAAATCCTAGACTTTGTATGAAGCAACAGTAAAATTGTTGCTTTATACATTTATTAATCTCCATGAACAGAAAATAATGAAAACACTACCTTTTTTCATTGTGATATTTTTATTTATCCAATTTCAGTCTCTTTACAGTCAAAAAGAGAATAATATCTGGCAATTGAGTTGGAAGCATTCTTTGAATTTTAATGACACTCCTCCTTCTTTACAATTTGATAATAGTAATCAATTAATAGCAGCAGGCGAAAGTAGTACAGTTTGTGACAAAAATGGGAATCTGTTGCTCTCTTCTGATGGAGAATTTATTTATAATAAGGACTTTAAGTTTCTAAATTTTTCCAGAATTAAAGGTTCATCTAGCGGAATAATGTCGGTATTAATGCTTCCTTTAATAGGAAATCGTAATCAGTATTATACATTTACATTGGACGAATCGTTTGGTAATTCTAATCCTGCCAATGTATCTATCCCTTCTGATTTACATTATACCATAGTAGATATTTCCTTAAATGATGGAAATGCAGGCATAATAGAAACCCAAAGAAACGTTTTCGTTCGAGGAAACTTAACTAGTAAGATGGTGGCTGCAAAAGGAAAATGCGAGTCAATTTGGTTATTAGTGCATGAAGCAAATTCAAATAAGTTCTTAGCCTTTGAAATTAATCAAGATGGAATTCAAGACCCTGTTGAGTCTGAAGTTGGTTCAGTTATTATTAAGAATACAAGATATGAAGGGATGATGAAATTTTCTGCTGATTTTTCTAAATTAGTAGTATATGGAGGGATTCCCTCAACGGCAGAGTTATTTGACTTTGATAAAGAAACAGGAATTGTTTCCAATCCAATCACTTTACCTATAGAAGCTAATAATCATAGAACAGCCTCTGGTTGTTTTTCACCAGATGGAACTAAACTTTATCAAATAGAAGTAGATACATCAAATAATTTTTCTGAATATTATCAGCTTGATATTACATCAAGTAACTTAATTGATATACAGACCTCTAAATATTTTATCGGAAGATATGAAGAAATACAACATCCAGATGCTCAATTAGGTCCAAACGGAATAATCTATATAAATAATTATGAAAGAGCTTTATCTGCCATTCTAAATCCAAATCAATCAGGAGTTGCTTGTAATTATGTTGATTCTATATACTCCAGCATGGAAGGGCTTTTAATCAGCGCATTTGTCTTTGATAATCCTTCTATATTTCCTGATACATTAGAATATAATCCTTTGCTTCTCCCACAAGATACCCAACTCTGCCAAAACACCCAACTAAACCTCCAACTACAAGTCGAAGGAGATAGCTATCTATGGCAAGACGGAACAACCAATCCAACTTATAAGGTTAATCAATCAGGTATTTATTGGGTGAATATTCAAAAGGGAAACTGCACGTTTACAGATACCTTGGTCGTCTTACCAGATGAATCAATTATTGACTTAGGAGTAGATACCATGTTGTGTCAAGGTGAGCAGATAACATTAAATGCAACAAATACACAAGGTCTAGATATTCTGTGGCAGGACGGTAGTAAAGAAGAAGATTTTTTAGTTACGCAATCAGGTATTTATTGGATGGAAAGTAAGGATAGTTTATGCAGTTTTCGAGATAGTATTAATATCTCTTATCAAGAGCAGGTCCTAGAACTACCAAATGATACTATAATTTGCTTTAATGAAAATAGTTTATTGTTGGATACAAACCTTCCAAATAATGAAGTTCGTTGGCAAGATGGAACTGTAAATAATAGCTTTAGAGTAACAACACCTGGAATTTATTGGGCAGAAATCGTTAATGAAACTTGCCAAGAGCGAGATTCCATAATAGTCGAATTGCAAGCAGAAGAATCATTTCTACCGAATGATACCATTCTTTGTGAAGCCTCTAATTTTTTGATTAATCCTAATTTACAAAATGACAGCATTGTTTGGTGGACAAGTGGAGAGGCTAGGGAGGAATACCTTGTTGATTCATCTGGTACTTATATTGCATTCATCCATAGAAATAACTGTTCATGGGCAGATACAATAGTAG
>CANNZV010004551.1:0-39305 GCA_947561585.1 Caprella mutica
GTCCGATAACTCGTTCCTTAGCCTATCTAATCTACTGCTACACCATTTTAGCTTCAAAAAATAGAATTTCGAATTAAAATTAGTCAAGTTCAAATTAAAAAAATCAACTTCAAATTAATTAAAGTGTACTTCAAATTAAAATAGATCAATTTCTAATAAAAATAACTCAAGTACAAATTTTAATTTTCATTCTCATTTTATAAAATATCATAAATTATGAAAGATGAACTCAAGTGAAGATCAACTCAACCATCTGATAAATCTTTAGAATAATATCAATGTTCTACTGTATCCATTATACATGAACTTTTGACTGCTTATATATTATATTTGGGCTTGTTATGCATTGGACGAGTAAATACATATGAAATATAACTTAATATTTCCATTAGCAATTTAATGTATGTAGAAAACTTCCTATTTGTGAATAAACTTTATTTATTTAATTGAGAGTTTGACAGTAAAAAAATACGATGTTTTAATTTTAAATTGAACTTTTTTAATTTAAAGTTGACTTTTTCTACTTTGAACTTGACTAATTTAAATTTAAAGTTTACTGATTTTAATTTGAAATTCACTTCCTTTACTTTGAAGCTAAAATGGTATAGTTTAGTCGAAAAATAATTTATATGTAATGATTTAAAAAAGTTTTCTAATTTCCTAAATAAAACTTTACTAATTGTAATGTTTGTAAATATTCTAAAATTGTCTGAGTTTGTAAGATTTGTAAATTTGTAAGATTTGAAGATTATAGAAAATTAGAAAAATGTGATTTGAGAAATTAGAATAATGTGGTGACTCTTTTCTCTGATAGTACATCATCACAGTGACTCTTTTCTCTGATAGTACATCATCACAGTGCCTCTTTTCTCTGATAGTACATCATCACAGTGACTCTTTTCTCTGATAGTACATCATCACAGTGACTCTTTTCTCTGGTAGTACATCATCACAGTGACTCTTTTCTCTGGAGTACATCATCACAGTGACTCTTTTCTCTGATAGTACATCATCACAGTGACTCTTTTCTCTGACAGTACATCATAACAGTGACTCTTTTCTCTGATAGTACATCATCACAGTGACTCTTTTCTCCGATAGTACATCATCACAGTGACTCTTTTCTCCGATAGTACATCATCACAGTGACTCTTTTCTCTGATAGTACATCATCACAGTGACTCTTTTCTCTGATAGTACATCATCACAGTGACTCTTTTCTCTGACAGTACATCATCACAGCATCACAGTGACTCTTTTCTCTGACAGTACATCATCACAGTGACTCTTTTCTCTGGTAGTACATCATCACTGTGACTCTTTTCTCTGGTAGTACATCATCACAGTGACTCTTTTCTCTGATAGTACATCATCACAGTGACTCTTTTCTCTGATAGTACATCATCACAGTGACTCTTTTCTCTCATAGTACATCATCACAGTGACTCTTTTCTCTGATAGTACATCATCACAGTGACTCTTTTCTCTGATAGTACATCATCACAGTGACTCTTTTCTCTGATAGTACATCATCTCAGTGACTCTTTTCTCTGATAGTATATCATCACAGTGACTCTTTTCTCTGATAGTACATCATCACAATGACTCTTTTCTCTGATAGTTCATCATCACAGTGACATTTCTATTTAAATTCAAATAAAAAAGGACCAATAGAGATTAATAAACAAAAGGTCGAATGTGAATTTTTTACATTTCCCAATGCTCGTTTCATGTCTCAACTCTAACTGATTTCTTGCTAACTGAAATATTGGACCTGACAGGCAACTGGAGGAGATATCTGGTAGATGTGAGACTGCTTACTGTCACCAGGGATCCTGTCAGACTGCAGTACAGTCACTCTACAGACTGCTGATGGATAAGCACCAGGAGTTGGCTCTCAAGATCGGCCTCTGTGTATGCAGGTAAACTTAAGAATCTATTCCCATGTATTGATTATAATTATGAAGAATGTGTTGATTATAATTATGCAGAACGTAATTACAGTAGAACTCCTCTATAGTGAATTCCTCTATAGTGAACTCCTCTATAGTGAACTCCTCTATAGTGAACTCCTCTATAGTGAACTCCTCTATAGTAAATCCAGAGTCCCGAGTAAGGGATGTAGCCTGAATATTGGACAATTTCTTTAGTCTGCCATGATCTAAGTTCAGTCTTATAAAATTAAAGGTCACCTTATGGAAGATTTGAATGCAATTTATTTATCGTACGGGATAGATTTCTTGGTCATGACTCTAGATTCACTATAGAGAAGTTCACTATAGAGGAGTTCACTATAGAGGAGTTCACTATAGAGGAGTTCACTATAGAGGAGTTCACTGTAGAGGAGTTCTACAGTACTTAAAATCTTTTTCATGTATTGATTATAATCGGCAGATCATCAGTTATTTATTTATTAATCGTATTTTACTGTAATATATCCTAATTTCAGAGATCATTGTCAGGATTTAACGATGTAATTACCCAGTAAAATGGTAGACATTCATCGCTTGAATTTTTTATAAATTTCGATTGTATTTTCCTCGAATTATCTTCCTAGATAGGTTATCTTTTTGTGATAGTCGAGGGAATTTCATCGCGACGTCTTAAAGACAAACAGTTTGTAATTGAAATCTCCCCTAGAATTTTTTTTCTCAGTTTGTTGCTGTTAGAGTTTTTTAATTCACTCAATGGCTTCAGTTTCCAGTGCCAGAATTTCCAATCAGAATTTGTTTACTCTCAAGATTGATTTCATTGGAGGCAAAGTAATGAAATGGTCCATAAATAAATTACTACATTTGGACTCTAGTGGAGTAATGGCACTCTAAGTGCGCATTGCGATGCTACTTCTTTCTTTGATATTTAAATGACTGAAGTAAACTCTATTGACTGTACTTTCAATTAACATGATAAACCTAATTGGAAAGATTATCCAAATAGATTAAAGAAATTAATCAGCATTCACTGATTAAAGGGAAATTGAATTAGTTTGAGTTAATTGAAATCTTTGGCTATGTTTATTCACTGCAATTGCCCATGCATTAAATTATACTATTATTTTAATCAAATCCTTCCCACCAAATACAGTCATTTAATGAACTGCCAAATAGAGTAAAGGATCTATATAACATTATGAAAAATTACCTCAGTTGTATCGGATACCACTTAGTCCCTTTACTCACAAAAATTAATTAGATAGATGCTTTACCATAGTTTCTTTCCTTTACTCTCACTTGTCAGATTTTCTTTTCATTACTAGTTATAATACCCCCCCCCCCCCCTTTCCCCCGCAGGCCAAGTGGGGGGCGCAATGAGACGGAGTGCGTCAGGGCGCAGCGGAAACTACACCCGCACTGCGCCGAGAAAACCGACTCTATCTCACTGAGTCAGTGCCACCGCATAGGAAGGAGTTGCAGGAGCGATAGGGTCTGCAGGTGAGTTGCAGGAGCGATAGGGTCTGCAGGTGAGTTGCAGGAGCGATAGGGTCTGCAGGTGAGTTGCAGGAGCGATAGGGTCTGCAGGTGAGTTGCAGGAGCGATTGGGTCTGCAGGTGATTTGCAGGAGCGATAGGGTCTGCATGTGAGTTGCAGGAGCGATAGGGTCTGCAGGTGAGTTGCAGGAGCGATAGGGTCTGCAGGTGAGTTGCAGGAGCGATAGAGTCTGCAGTTGAATTGCAGGAGCGATAGGGTCTGCAGGTGAGTTGCAGGAGCGATAGGGTCTGCAGGTGAGTTGCAGGAGCGATAAAGTGTGTAGGTGAGTTGCAGGAGCGATAGGGATTGCAGGTGAGTTCCAGGAGCGATAAGGTTTGCAGTTGAGTTGCAGGAGCGATAAAGTGGGTAGGTGAGTTGCAGGAGCGATAGGGTTTGCAGGTGAGTTGCAGGAGCGATATGGTATAAAATCCAAGCAAATATTCATTCAAAATTAATTCTGTTTATACTCGTACATTATAATTATTTTAAGTATAATAATGATTCTAATAAATGAGATCATTATTTCTAATTAAAAATTAGAAATAATCTTAATAATGTAACGTTTTTTTAGATATTGTTGTGAAACAGTGAATATAATTAGCAGAAAAATTAATTATTATTTAATGAATGAAAGTTGGTTGATGTTTTTGTTTATATAATCAAACAGTGTTATTTACTTTAATATTTATATGTCAATTATTACTGTTAAATAAAACCAACGGTTAAAGCTATGCAGAGTGTTCCATTTCATATCCTACGAAATTTGACAGCTTCCATAAAATAATTCAAATAAAAACTTTTCAAGGAATAACAAAATGTCCCAAAATTATAAATGACCGCTCAACATAAATACCCATCAAGTAGTTTGCTGTATCCGATAGTTTGTTGTACTGCACACTTCATGATTGTTTAAAGACCTGGCAGGGAGGTTCAGGGGGACGCACACCCCTCGATACATCTAATTCATAAGTTTTATTTAAACCTGAGACCGAATTTTCCAAGACCGAAATTTCGTAGAACCTTTTTTGACATACATATTACATATGAAATTTTGTTTCGTTCAAACAAACATTGTTTCACGAAATGTTAAATTATCAAAACCACTTAGTTTGCAAGATACTGAATTTAAAGTTTTAAAAGATAACTAAATATTAACTGGTACTTACGTTAATGTTACTAACAGATGGTTATCAGTGGAAAATAAAACATAACTGAAAATTGTTGTACATAAAAAACAATATTATATTTTTTCCACTAATTTTTTTACAAAGCTGTCCAAATTTATTGGATCTGAAATTAGATCACCCTAGTTTATAAATATTGATACTAATCGGTGAAGACGATTTAAATTTTTTTAAGCCTTATTATTGCAAGTGCTTTCTTGGGTTGTAATATTTCTTTCATAATTATAAAATCAACATTAAAAGTAATACAGTTATATGAGATTAGAATTTTCGAGTACAAATAATTATTGCATTACAATTTACCAAAATATTTGTAATCAAAAATTCACCTTGTATATTTTTAATGTAACAAAGAATGTTAATTGCAATAGAAATGTATTGATAGTATAATGTTTATAGTTGAATATATATGACGCGTTAGGTGAAGGGTAGGCCAGAAAACTTGGAAATGAAGTTTTTCATGAAAAGGTTATCCTTTTATCTAAAATAATTCTGATTAGTTTGATTGTTCCGTCAGTGTTTATTATGCAAATATAGATTCTAAAATTATATATATCTCAGTAAAGTTGCCAAAATATATCTACAAACTTTGGATCCTTCTTATTAGTAATTTTAAAATGTGGCTTAAACGCTACATCCACCGAAAGCGTCATATATTTTCTTGGTCTATGGTGGACACACTATAATTCTTTCTCTTGCCTAAATAATATGAATTGTGACAAGAAATATTACACCTAAACTCTATCTACCTTTCTTTCCCCTTTTACTAAACTGTAAAGTACTTATATCTTTTCTAGTGTCAGTTAAAGTGACTCTAATCGCTTGGAAAATAAGAACGTCATGAAATGGTTTTTGGCAAAGTTAGTTACACGCCCTGTTTTTTCGTGTATAGTAAAACCCATTTAAAATCTTATTTAGAAAGTAAATACCAATTCCTCACGATGAATCATCGGAAATATTTCCCCTGATTATCTACAAATAGAAAGTCTGTAAGATATACCCCTGTGCTTCTCTCTTCCTCCGCTATGCTATTCCTACCTAAACTTCTAGAAATACTTGAACGCTCAAATTACCTGATCAGGTGAATTACCAAATTAGAAACACAAAAAGAAACTAAAAGTTCTGACGCTTTCAATTTCGTTGTTTACTTGTGTTAATTGGACTTCAGTTTTTTCATGGAGATCTTTTTAGTGATTCTTGTTGTGGTATTGGCTTTGCAAGAGAGATGATAAATCATTTACAGTATTTACTATCAATGCTCTTATTCTTTTAATTAATTAACTCGTTAGATAAATGCTACAGAATACAATGTATCCCAATCACTTCCTGGTGATTTAGAACTAGATTAAATGACAAGTGTCACTGAACACCACTCTTTGAAAATTGGACTACTGCTAAAGTATTCCGATAGCTCTCGCCTTCAATAAAAGCATCTAAACAAACTTCAAACATTTGTTTATTTGAAAGTAAACATCCACTTCCATATGCTGCAGCTAACCAATTAAAATGGTAATTGATAACGTGATCACATGTTTGAACTAACCTTTTTTACTCCAATAGAAGGTGACAAACAGTATCATCATAAAAAGGGGATTGGTAGCAACAAATTGTAATAGATCAAAATAATCATTAAGGAAATGACACTCTTGTCTAAAGGAGTTTCAATAGAACTCCTCTATAGGTAATGTAGAGTCCTAAGTAAGACAATTACCTCGTATAGTGAATAAATTACCTTCAGTCTGCCATAAGATTGCAATTAGTTTTCTAAAACTGTTTCTATTCACGGCAGACTAAAGAAAATTTGTTTGCTATACGTTCTAATTCTTTTACTCATGACTTTACATGCACTATAGAAGAGTTCTTTTGGACTCAAAATAACCACAATAGTGTTCCAACCCTGTCATCCTTCCATTTTCGCTTAAATTTTGGAGAAATCTTCAAACTTTTAAAATTGTGGCAATTTCTTTCAATGAAGCTAAGATGATAAATGTCAAATGTATCCCGAACATTCTGTAATTGAAATACAGGATTTTTAGTAACATATTAGCTTCTACTCAATCAGGAATAGCAAATAGTATTCTTCTAATATATAATTCAATTCATATAGCCATCAATTCTGGCAGTTGTTGAAGTTGATTTGGTTTTGCTAGTTTGTCAGTGGTATTTTCTTACGTTTCTTACTTTTCAATTAGTAAACGTATTATCTTTGCATTTCTTTATATAGCATTTTATCTGGTGTTAGGTAAATTCATACATGGAGAATTTGTTACATACATAAAAAAAACTAATTTTTTGTGGAAAATTTTTTGTCGGGATAATATTTCAAAGCAATAATCTCTCATAAACGAATTTTCCGGTCACAAATTTTCCCTAACAGTTGTTTTACCTCTTTTCCACCAGATACCGACTGGAGTATTACGAACAAGCCTGTGCTGCCGATACGATGACTGGGCGATGCGCTGGTCAGCATCAGGACTGCAGAAAAGCTACTCTGGGCCTTTTAGGTAAGAGAGTTAATGTAATTAGGAGCCGTCACCTCTAGCTACTTTAACCCTTCATGCCCTGACTTGATTTGAACTTGTAAAAACAAGAAATTTTATGATATTTTATTGATATATGTGAAGAAAGCATATTAAACAATAAAAAAAACTTTTTTTTTTTTCAAAAAATAAACTTCACAATTTAGCATAAATAATATAAGAGACACATGTGCTCTAACATGTGAAAGAATTTATCCAATCGTCTAAGGTAAACATTTCAAATCACGAGCAGAATACATCATTTGAAAGAGGACACATATGTCTCCTTAGGACATACAGGGTTAATACGAACTCATTTATCATTGCCCATTAGGTACTAGTAACTGTTTCACCATAACTAATAGTAAATCATTTCCCATTAAGTACTAGTAACTGTTTCACCATAACTAATAGTAAATCATTTCCCATTAGGTACTACTAACTGTTTCACCATAACTAATAGTAAATCATTTCCCATTAGGTACAGACCTCCACACCAACTGTGTGTGCAAGGGAGACTCCTTCATCAGTCTGGGGCGTTGCTTGGCATGGAAGAGGTTACTCTGGACCAACCCTTGTGTCGGTGAGTTAAGATTTCTTTCCTTCCTTCTCCAAGATTAGTGGTATCCATAGAATATTGGACGAAATAATCATCAAATGTCACTGAAATTCAATAGTTACATATGCAATTATTCCCTGATATACAAACTACATTCAACCAATCTTAAAAATAATGTAACTTGATTGAAGCAGTCTATTCTTTTAACTATATAGTATCCTCATTAAATTTAATGAATGAAATTTTTTTTCGTCTTTTGAATAGCTACAATTTTTATAATCCTACTTCATTGGTATGCACGAAATTTGTCTAAATTTATAATATGCCATTTTTAAAGATTTTTTTTTCGCGAGAATTTTTTTAATAAAACATCTGTTTAATTCTTTATTGATTGTTCGATAGGTAACGATTTCTTCTAATACAGTAGTATATTAATTCAGTATAAATGAAGTTAAACATATTTGCAAAATGAGAATTATAACGATGAAAATTTAAAAAATGATGAATTAAAATCATCATCATGATGATGTCTAAAGTGATATTTACCGGATGTTTTTAGTTAACTGACTATAGTCATATGCAGTGACTCCAAACTATCATCTGCTCCTCTTTTCCTCTATTGGTCTTTCTATTTAAAGTCTTCAATAGAGTGCTTTCGGTACGACATAACCGATATCAATTGAATTGGCAAACAGCGTGAAAGTTATCTAACATTTTGAACATTTTCCTTAATCATATTGAGTATATCGGATAAAGGATTCATCTAATTTTTAGAGACTTAGACCCTTTACTTAAGCTACAATTTTATGCGAGTAAAGTAAGAGAATTATACCCCATTTGCTGAAAAAATGTTTAGTCTGCAATAAATAGCATCAGTTCTAGAAAACTAATTGCCATTTCATGGCAGACTACAGGAGTTTTGTTCACTATTTGGGTTAATTCTTACTCAGGACTTTACATTCTCTTCTTCACTATAGAGGATTTATACTGTACCTTTACCCTATTTATTTTCCATTCATTATTATTTGTTGAAAAGACACACTCTACCCTGCAACTATAACACATCGCACAAAATTCTCACGAGTGTTTTGCACAGTACATCTCGTTGCATCGTTCCAATGAACCGCACCTCATTTCTCTCGTCATTTTCTCTTCCCTGTAATAATTAAAATGGAATTGTCGGCGGCATATCTCATTTGCAGTCTTGTTATTCTTTCTTTGATTTTAGAGTTCCTTTCAAGATTCAAAACATTATAATCCTTTCGGAGATTTTCAGAAATTTTAATGACGTGACCCTGATTCGTAAAGAAAAGTCTGAAATATTTTAATCTTGACTAAATATTGAAGCTAAATGAAAGATAATCTTTGAAGTTAAATATAATTAATTATCTTTGTGGGCCTATTTCATAACAATTGAGTTCACATGTCATTAGTTTATGTGTAAGACTTCAGGGGAACACTCACAGTACTCGGAATTTTTGTGTTAACATAGAACAAGAACCAATTGAGCGATGGAAGCAAAGAGAATTGGAATATCTGCTCTACGTGCGTCCCATAAGAAGTCTGACATTGCTAAACGCCTCAATGTCAGTCGAATGACAGTACACAGAGTTGACAGTAGTTATTTTCAATATTCGACAATGACCAAGCGCTCAAAATGACTCTTCATGCCAATAAAGATATGATTTTAGTGTCGACAGTTAGGAGATGTGTTAAGCTTAAAGAAGAAAAGAGGTTAAAACAAGCCAAGACGCCCCTCCTAAGTATGTGCCTTGTTAACAGTCTGAAAAATCAAGGGGACCAGATTATAATTTTTTTCGATGACAAGACGTTCTAGCTCGATCATGTTGTGAGCAAGTAGAATGATCGCATTGTTAGCTTCATCAGGACATCTACTAGTTTTGGAAAGAGACTAGAATCAGACATCCAGCCTCTGTGGTGATGCTTGAATTGAAGTCGTGGCATCGATAGGAGAAGAGATCCGCCTCCGGTGTGGTTCCTTCGTGGATACGGACTGCTATTTACAAAGATGTTCTTGTCATGAAAGTCATACCCTGGGTGATAAAAATATGTATTTATGCAGACTACGTTTTTCTACAATATGATGCACTTGCAAACACCGCATAAAATGTTCAAAATAAGTTGAAATCAAACATGATCTTTAGGCCCAAGTACTTCTTCGACTACAACATCTGTACGAATATTGAGAGCAAATTTACCAAAATCGACAATAATAGACGAAATGCTGATTAGCACTGTACAGCATTTTTATCTGAAATAACTTTTTAGGGAATTCTCACAAAATTTAAATCGAATTTTTTCTTGAAAAAAAACTTATATATTATTTATATATTACTTTTCACAAAAAAAATTTCATAATGCTAATATTTCCAATTTAATACATAACATGATTTATCATGAAATGTTTACTCACAGCCAACCTCATTGCAACAGTGAACAAACTAAAGATCTAAAAATAGTTACATGCAGTTCTCTACCGATAGGCAATGCACTTAGTATAATTACAATGAGAAAATGGGGTGCGATCTGGAGCACCTGCTAATACTCTGGCTAATTACCTGTACACTGTAACACTCTGGCTAATTACCTGTACACTGTAACACTCTGGCTAATTACCTGTACACTGTAACACTCTGGCTAATTACCTGTACACTGTAACACTCTGGCTAATCACCTGTACACTGTAACACTCTGGCTAATTACCTGTACACTGTAACACTCTGGCTAATCACCTGTACACTGGTAACACTCTGGCTAATTACCTGTACACTGTAACACTCTGGCTAATTACCTGTATAGTGTAACACTCTGGCTAATTACCTGTACACTGTAACTCTCTGGCTAATTACCTGTACACTGTAACTCTCTGGCTAGTTACCTGTACACTGTAACTCTCTGGCTAATTACCTGTACACTGTAACACTCTGGCTAATCACCTTTACACTGTAACACTCTGGCTAATTACCTGTACACTGTAACACTCTGGCTAATTACCTGTACACTGTAACACTCTGGCTAATTACCTGTATAGTGTAACACTCTGACTAATCACCTGTATAGTGTAACACTCTGGCTAATCACCTGTACACTGTAACACTCTGGCTAATTACCTGTACACTGTAACTCTCTGGCTAATTACCTGTACACTGTAACACTCTGGCTAATTACCTGTACACTGTAACACTCTGGCTAATTACCTGTACACTGTAACACTCTGGCTAATTACCTGTACACTGTAACACTCTGGCTAATTACCTGTACACTGTAACACTCTGGCTAATTACCTGTACACTGTAACACTCTGACTAATCACCTGTACACTGTAACACTCTGGCTAATTACCTGTGCACTGTAACACTCTGGCTAATTACCTGTAACACTCTGGCTAATCAATAATGGGACAAATTGACCCGATTATGACCTTTACAACAGGTCAAGTCATGAGCAGGGGCGGGTCAAATAATCTATTACTGTTATAGTTTACTATCCAAACCTCATGGCATATTTCTTACCGTTTCTTCCCCACCAGTTGAGAGTCAGTTGACGTACCATTTGGACAAACTGGGCACTGGTGTAGAGCTACTGTCTACTAAGTTAGAGTCACTCTCTCCCACTGATCATGGTAAGTGTAGAACTATAATGCGAATATAATAAAGAGGATATTTCTGTTTTAATTATGGAAGTGTCGAAACTGTCATGAATTTCTGCATGATTTTAAGCTGCATGTGAATAAGGGTTTTTTTAATTTGTTCAATTTATAAGATTTTATTTCTGTTTTTTATGTAGTTTATAATTTCCAACAGGTTGAAAGCTATGTAAATTTCCGTACAGGAAGCTCCTTTATGGTGGACTTCTCAATAGTGAAAGTAGAGTCCTGAGTAAGAGAACTATCCCGTATAGTGAACAAATTTTCTTTAGTCTACCATGAATAGCATCATTTTTAGAAAACTAATTGCCGTTTGGTGGCAGACTAAAGGAAATTTGTTCGCTATACGAGGTAGTTCTCTTACTCAGGACTTATATTCACTAAAAAGGAGTCTAATGTAGAGGAGGTTATCTGCAGTGGGTATTATGATAAATGGATTGTAGCAACTCAGTGGCAAGAGCATTCTTACTTCTTTACTGACCACATCATGGGACAGCTGAGTTAGGACGTAAACCGTGAAATGCTCACAACTTTACCAATGGCAAATAAATGTAAAATACATTATACACATTACAGGTACAATTTATAATAACGTTATCGAACTTTTTTACAAGCAAATTCCACTTTGAGAAGCTAGAAAAAACTAAAATACAAAGAACCAAGTAGAAGACAAATAGAAAAGTAACTTATTAAATAAGTATTTTCACAAATAAACAATCAATTAAATCAATGAGAAAAAAAACCTAAACTTATAATTTTATCAAAATTGTGACTTCCTCCAATTAGCCATTACTTAATACATACATGTAACTAATTGTAAAACCAATTATTGGTTATTTTGTTTATTTATTGACGTGACCTCGCCACGACATTAGGTATTTTAGCAAATATATCACATCATGCAGATGCAATATCTAATACGAATAGAATTAAAATTCTGCAGAGTGTAATATTGTCGATATTAATCAATAAATGAGTAAATCTGAAGGCACGGACCATTTTTGGATTATTAAATTACACCAATATACCACTATCTAAAAATTGCGTTATTTTTTAACGGGAAATGCACTAGAATTAATAATAATCGATACAGAGTGGGCCAGGAAGGATGGGCCATTGTTCATATGTTTACAGGTAAACCCCACTCTTATTACGTCTCACACTTATGACAATCGAATAAGTGTGGAACATGTCTCACTTTTATTTCTCCTGGTAAGAAATCCCACC
Organism: Caprella mutica; assembly: GCA_947561585.1. Classification (NCBI taxonomy): domain Eukaryota; kingdom Metazoa; phylum Arthropoda; class Malacostraca; order Amphipoda; family Caprellidae; genus Caprella; species Caprella mutica. The sequence goes on from CANNZV010004551.1 coordinate 12,624, forward strand.
TATACATAAGTTATAGCAAAAATTACTCCATTGAAATATTTTCAAAAATAAAAACGAGACAGGTTCCACACTTATTCTATTACTATTTTTTATTCAATACTGTCGGTTGCTGTTGCACACATTGTTACCGAAAGTAGTAAGTTGAATTTAAATAATTTATGATATAGTTTTTGATTAATTATTATTAACAAAAAAATGACACAAACCTAAAAATTGATATATTTTATTTATTTTACTGAGATATCAAACATTCTGTCAAAGGAATTAACCTGGTTTAACAAAGGTTTTCTATGTAATCGCATGCAATTCACAAGTATAAAAATGTGATAGAACACGAGAGTGACGTACCGTAATATTTAAAAAATGATAGAAATTCTATTAATGATAAAAAGAGTTCTGTTGAATAAAGAGTTCTGTTGAATAAAGAGTTCTGTTGAATAAAGAGTTCTGTTGAATAAAGAGTTCTGTTGAATAAAGAGTTCTATTGAATAAAGAGTTCTATTGAATAAAGAGTTCTATTGAATAAAGAGTTCTATTGAATAAAGAGTTCTATTGAATAAAGAGTTCTATTGAATAAAGAGTTCTATTGAATAAAGAGTTCTGTTGAATAAAGAGTTCTGTTGAATAAAGAGTTCTGTTGAATAAAGAGTTCTGTTGAATAAAGAGTTCTGTTGAATAAAGAGTTCTGTTGAATAAAGAGTTCTGTTGAATAAAGAGTTCTGTTGAATAAAGAGTTCTGTTGCATAAAGAGTTCTGTTGAATAAAGAGTTCTGTTGAATAAAGAGTTCTGTTGAATAAAGAGTTCTGTTGAATAAAGAGTTCTGTTGAATAAAGAGTTCTGTTGAATAAAGAGTTCTGTTGAATAAAGAGTTCTGTTGAATAAAGAGTTCTGTTGAATAAAGAGTTCTGTTGAATAAAGAGTTCTATTGAATAAAGAGTTCTATTGAATAAAGAGTTCTATTGAATAAAGAGTTCTATTGAATAAAGAGTTCTGTTGAATAAAGAGTTCTGTTGAATAAAGAGTTCTGTTGAATAAAGAGTTCTGTTGAATAAAGAGTTCTGTTGAATAAAGAGTTCTGTTGAATAAAGAGTTCTGTTGAATAAAGAGTTCTGTTGAATAAAGAGTTCTGTTGAATAAAGAGTTCTGTTGAATAAAGAGTTCTGTTGAATAAAGAGTTCTGTTGAATAAAGAGTTCTGTTGAATAAAGAGTTCTGTTGAATAAAGAGTTCTGTTGAATAAAGAGTTCTGTTGAATAAAGAGTTCTGTTGAATAAAGAGTTCTGTTGAATAAAGAGTTCTGTTGAATAAAGAGTTCTGTTGAATAAGAAGAGTTCTGTTGAATAAGAAGAGTTCTGTTGAATAAGAAGAGTTCTGTTGAATAAGAAGAGTTCTGTTGAATAAGAAGAGTTCTGTTGAATAAGAAGAGTTCTGTTGAATAAGAAGAGTTCTGTTGAATAAGAAGAGTTCTATTGAATAAGAAGAGTTCTATTGAATAAGAAGAGTTCTATTGAATAAGAAGAGTTCTATTGAATAAGAAGAGTTCTATTGAATAAGAAGAGTTCTATTGAATAAGAAGAGTTCTATTGAATAAGAAGAGTTCTATTAAATCTTAATTGATTAATAATATTCTAAACTTAAGATATGTTGATAATAAAATTACTTACAAATATTCTACACATGGTTTGCTGTATTTATACTAAACTTTAATAAGGTCGAAGATTTAAAAAAGCTTAGTTAATGCATCCTTCTATAAACATGCTAATAATTACTTAATTAGATATTTCTCTCATTCAATCTCTCTCACTCCATTTCCCTCACTCTATTTCTCTCGCTCTATTTCTCTCACTCTATTTCTCTCGCTCTATTTCCCTCACTCTATTTCTCTCGCTCTATTTCTCTCACTCTATTTCTCTCGCTCTATTTCTCTCACTCTATTTCTCTCGCTCTATTTCTCTCACTCTATTTCTCTCGCTCTATTTCTCTCACTCTATTTCTCTCTCTCCATTTCCCTCACTCTATTTCTCTCACTCCATTTCCCTCACTCTATTCCTCTCTCTCCATTTCTCTCACTCTATTTCTCTCACTCCATTTCTCTCACTCTATTTCTCTCTCTATATATCCCTCACTCTATTTCTCTCACTCTATTTCCCTCACTCTATTCCTCTCTCTCCATTTCCCTCACTCCATTTCCCTCACTCTATTTTCCTCATCAATATCCCATTAGTGGCATTTCTTTCGTCTTATAATTGTTGTCTGTTGGAATAATTAACACTGCTCTTATATTTGTTAATGTGTATTTATTACATTATAGTAATAGTGTTGTAGATAGTGTTATAACTCTACATAGAGTTAATGGTACTCGCTTTACTATATTAATGTGACTCTCTTTACCATATTAATATGACTCTAAAATTGTATAAATCTCTTTACTATAACTAGTGTGTGCTGGATGATATACTGTTTTTTCATTCTATTTACATTAATGTGTACCGCGTCATTAGTTTTTTCTGTCTTATAACATCAAGCAATGGTAAGTCGTAAGATTTGTTATGATAACGAATGCATTTATAATTTACTAATGGGAAAAGAAAGTATTTTAAACTATTTTGTTATTTATCTGTGACGATAAGTGAATAGACAAAAATTCGTTCATAATTTAATTTCATGATATATCAGCAAATACAGACATACTGCCTATCTTAATTTCTTCAATGAGATGTAATAATATAATACATTTTTAACAGCAACTAAAGCAGTCATTGACATTAAAGCCTTTAAAGTACTACTATACCATTTATAAGATGTTATTTCGCTGTGTAATTACAAAGCAAGACAAGGGAATTAGTGTAAAGCCTTAAATTCTTACAAGCAACAAACTGGAGATATACAAATAAAAGGGCATTAAATCGACCAGATAAATCTAATTTGAAGCTGTCCCACTCCGGATAAAACTTACCTCAGTTCGCTAATTTTGTTGCGAGTTGTCACTTCTAATTATTTAGGGGCAGGAAGGATTTAGATATTTAGACATTAGAACAGCTAGAACTATAGTGTGGGAACTACAGCACTATAACTCCTATAACTATAGTGGTGACTATAATGATAATATTTATTGATTTAAATAAAGTATACATTATACTCAGATATCAAATAAATAACTTTTTTGAGTAAAACACAAATGAGTTATGTGACTTTTACATGAATATGTAAATGTTCTTATATATATTTATATGGGGAAAAACAGCTATAACTATAGTGTGGAAAAATCTCAGCATTATAACTGTATCTGTTTTAAATGAGTTCTATCACACAATTCTCTCTTCACTGACAGATGATTTAGCACCACCTGGGGACTTGTACCTCCCCTCCAGCTTCGAGACAGTCGTAGAAGAGGATTACAACAGCAACTACATTTCTCCGGATGTCATTGACACTAATTATCCTGATGGTGGTCTGGAGAACAGTGCTGAGGAAGATCCACCCAGTCTATATGCTAATGTAAATATGCACGAGTATGAGGACCATGTGGATCATAATGGTCTGTCACAAGGCATCGCCAAAAATCCAGGTTTATACGGTCAAGTTTTTGAAAGACCAGCCTACCCTGACTACGAAGATCACAATTCAGGACATTTAGGAGGAAGTTTCCGGGGTGATCCTATACGAAGAATCAACTATTTCACCCAGTCAGCAAACGGTAGCCACGTGAATAATTTCCTAAAATATCCCTCTCACACTGACGATGCTTTCAAGAAAGTCTTCAGTAAGTTCGGCACTAAGAGCACGAGGGTCCAGGCTAGAAAAGTGGTGGACGCGGATCCACCATTGCAGGTTGGAGGAAGCGTTTTCAGGACCAAACTTAACAGTTTAGATGCAAGAACAGATGTCGAGATAAATCCTGTTAAAGAGCTGGAGGAAGGAGATTGGAGTCAAGGAAGATCGAATGTTTTCGCTGAAACTACTTCCTATGAGTCTATTCTACCCAGTCAGATTGAGACTACAACATCACGTGAGCCAACAACGACTCTACCAGAAAGTGAGTAACGTAAATAAACTTCTGTATTATCTATGACAATAATAATTAGAAGTGCAATCATTTCTCAATAAGTCTTTCACTATGTATTTCTTTACTCCCAGTGCCACATTTCTAATAAAGTGATCGGTTCGACAGAGTAATTCATTGATGGATTCAGCCATTGCTTCTTATCATTTTTCATTTACGGACTCATTTATCCCTCTCTGTGCTCAGCTTTAGAATTTTTCCCCTATTTGCTTCGAATGGCTTCGAATAAATTTGGTTTATCGTTTAAAGTGGAAATTCATTTCACGCTATTTACATATTCCAAACAACTTTATTCAAATACCGTTAAGATGTTGTGATGAACTGCTACAACGGACACTTTGGTTTTAGATGTTTGATTTATGTTAGCGATTAAATATACTATAAGATAAGGAAAATGTATATTGAGTGTAAAGTTATACGAAACAACAGGAATATAAAAAGAATTTAAATCATTAGTAGACGATTTATTACACCGTCAAGAGAATAATAACAATCCAATATTTTAGAATAAGGATAAGATGAACATGAAACTAGAGAGTTAGAAAAATTATAAACAAGTTAAAGTTAATACTTTGTGCTAATGATCACCCTCTGTCTAGTCGCAATACTCTAATCATAACCCTCTCATTCTCAGAGTATTGCGTGATTGAAAAGCCGTGGGAGAATGAGAAAAGAATCCTGGAGGTTGGCAGCAGCGTGAGGGTGAGTTCACACTCATTATTTTCAATTACATTATTTTCATTTACATTATTTTCACTTTCATCATTTTCATTTTCAATATTTTCTTTATTTTCATTTTCATTATTTTCATTTTCTTTATTTTCGTTTTCATTATTTTTATTTTCGTTATTTTCATTTTCCTTATTTTCATTTTCCTTATTTTCATTTTCCTTATTTTCATTTTCCTTATTTTTTTTTTCATTATTTTCATTTTCATTATTTTCGTTTTGATTATTTTCGTTTTCATTATTTTTATTTTCGTTATTTTCGTTTTCATTATTTTTGTTTTCATTATTTTCATTTTTATTATTTGCCAATTTATAATCAATACTAATCAATACTAATAATTTCCCTCGTGTGTTTATATATTTCTTTATTTATTTATTTGGTGTCCGCTTTTACTCGACGGGTATTAAACATGAAGAATGTAACTATGATACACACGGGAATATATTGATATGAAATTCATATTCTTATATTTTTAATAAATTTTTAAATGTATTTTATCTATGAAAATAATATAAGTTTATGCAGAAAAATGAATTTTATTTGAATTCACTAAAAATAACCTAAGAACGAGTAATGAATAATTATTAAAGACCTGTTATTTTTAACTGGCAAATGCACTAGTTCTTACAGAATTTTAATTAAATAGGCAAGATTTTCCTGATGCTGATATTATGCAGCTTGTAATTATTTTAATTAGGGTTAATAATCAATCATCGGATACCATCAACTTATCAATTATAATGACTATAAAATATGCCAAACTACATTCTTTCTAGCACATTAACCATTAATCAGAACTATAAAGTATTTTAATGGTCATAAACTAAACATAATTGGGTGTAATAATTCATTTGTTAATTGTAAACTTCTCTCTGCTGTTTCTCCCTAAATTTTATTTACCCTTATTTTTTATCATTTTTAACCCTAAATTTTATTTATTATAAATAATTTTTACTCTAAATTCTATTCACCATTAATTGTATTAATGACTTTTTAATTCATATGATATATATATGATATATTATTTAATTATAACAAGCAGATTCGATCATTTTGAACAGCAGTTTTACTAATATTTTCATAACTTAAATTTTAAAATATCGAGTTCAATGCATTTGAAATAAAACCCTCAAACGAAACCTAAAATTGATTGCATTCATCAAAAGAAAAATCCAGTCGATTGATCACAGAAATCGAAATGCAGAACATAGACAGAAATAGAAGGAAAAAGGATCTACCTACTTTACATTTGTTAGTAAAGGGTTTAAGACTCTAAAGGGCCGTACACACGTAGGGTTTTTTAAGTCTTTTCACCTGACTTTTTGCTAAGCTCCTCCTACTTTTCCACGAGAATATAAGAAAAAACGATATAATTGTTATTTATTTTAGTTGGTATCCATGATACCTGCAGGTATCATGGATGCCAACTGAGATAAATAATAATTTTATCGTTTTTTCTTATATTCTCGTGGAAAAGTAGGAGGAGCTTAGCAAAAAGTCTGGTGGAAAGATTTAAAAAACCCTTCGTGTGTACGGCCCTTTAGTTGTGGATAGTTTAACTACTCAATTCGACTAAGACCAACTCAATAAATGTCAGATAGGTCCATTACCCAATTTTCTCTCCAAATTTCCATTGATAATTTATAAGCTATTTGAAGTAATCTGTGGTTGTTATATTCTATATTTTTTTCTGTCAGCTGTACCGCAATGGCGACAAAGATTGCACGGAACTTTGCAGCTGCAATGAGGACCAGAGAACACTCTGTGCGGTGAGTACAGGCAAATTTTTTTTTTTTCAAACTATAGGATGAAGAAACGACGTATTGAGCATCAATGAATTAATGGCACATTCTTTATAATAAGGCCTGATGCATGCATTCAAAATACATCTTAGACCTTTATCACACGGGGCGTATCTTTTTCAACAAAAATTCAGCATGAAAAAAGCGCCCAATCTAAGTGTACATTGAAGCCCTTCAATCGTAGCGTTTCATAATGCTACACTTTCTTTTCTGCGGCATGAGAAAAACGACAGAGTGAAAGGAGCCCTGGTGCTTCAATTGGATTCACTTATCTGCCAGTTTTCAGATTTGGTCGGTAAAACCGACTGTATCTTTACTTAAAAGCTGTTTGGTGGTATGACGTCAGACCAATTACGTCAGTGAAATCGAGCGTTCGCGTCCCACACTGACCCAGTATGGGACATGTCCTGCGTGAACGAGTGGTCCGGGATATAATACTTGCGAGCCCACTTGGTGGCCTGTGTGCTGTCTATTCTGAAGGTCCCATCAACTTTAATCTTTTAATCTATTTTTAATCAATCACCCCATTTTCCTATACTTTGACTGAAATGGGAATAAACTTATTGCGTAACATTAATAATAAAATTGAACTAATTGGTTTTAAAGGCCATATAAAATTATTTAATTACGCCACCTATTGGTACAACTTATTGTTTATCCCTTTCTATACATAGTATATACCTTGATTTCTCAGATATTATTATAATAATACATAATTTCTAGAATGTTTCCAATACTATAAAAAATTGCAATGGGTTATGAAAAAAAGTGGACGATTATTTCAAGACTACCTCGTAGTTAGTGAAATGGTAGAAAAGTTCGATAATATGTTTGTGTAATATTCTCTAATCTGTCACTCCTCTAGTTCTCTAATCCTCCACTAGGTGTCACTCCTCTAGTTCTCTAATCCTCCACTAGGTGTCACTCCTCTAGTTCACTAATTCTCCACTAGGTGTCACTCCTCTAGTTCACTAATTCTCCACTAGGTGTTACTCCTCTAGTTCTCTAATCCTCCACTAGGTGTCACTCCTCTAGTTCTCTAATCATCCACTAGGTGTCACTCCTCTAGTTCTCTAATCATCCACTAGGTGTCACTCCTCTAGTTCACTAATTCTCCACTAGGTGTCACTCCTCTAGTTCTCTAATCCTCCACTAGGTGTCACTCCTCTAGTTCTCTAATTCTCCACTAGGTGTCACTCCTCTAGTTCACTAATTCTCCACTAGGTGTCACTCCTCTAGTTCTCTAATCCTCCACTAGGTGTCACTCCTCTAGTTCTCTAATCCTCCACTAGGTGTCACTCCTCTAGTTCTCTAATTCTCCACTAGGTGTCACTCCTCTAGTTCACTAATTCTCCACTAGGTGTCACTCCTCTAGTTTTCTAATTCTTCACTAGGTGTCACTCTTCTAGTTCACTAATTCTCCACTAGGTGTCACTCCTCTAGTTCACTAATTCTCCACTAGGTGTCACTCCTCTAGTTCTCTAATCCTCCACTAGGTGTCACTCCTCTAGTTCACTAATTCCCCACTAGGTGTCACTCCTCTAGTTCACTAATTCTCCACTAGGTGTCACTCCTCTAGTTCCCTAGTTCTCCACTAGGTGTCACTCGTCTATAAGTTCCCTAGTTCTCCACTAGGTGTCCCTTCTCTAGTTCTCTAATCCTCCACTAGGTGTCACTCCTCTAGTTCCCTAATTCTCCACTAGGTGTCACTCCTCTAGTTCCCTAGTTCTCCACTAAGTGTCTCTTCTCTAGTTCCCTAATTCTCCACTAGGTGTCTCTTCTCTAGTTCCCTAGTTCTCCACTTGGTGTCACTCCTCTAGTTCACTAATTCACCACTAGGTGTCACTCCTCTAGTTCACTAATTCTCCACTAGGTGTCACTCCTCTAGTTCCCTAGTTCTCCACTAGGTGTCACTCGTCTATAAGTTCCCTAGTTCTCCACTAGGTGTCACTCCTCTAGTTCCCTAGTTCTCCACTAGGTGTCACTCCTCTAGTTCCCTAGTTCTCCACTAGGTGTCTCACCTCTAGTTCCCTAGTTCTCCACTAGGTGTCTCACCTCTAGTTCCCTAGTTCTCCACTAGGTGTCTCTCCTCTAGTTCCCTAGTTCTCCACTAGGTGTCACTCCTCTAGTTATCTAGTTCTCCACTAGGTGTCACTCCTCTAGTTCCCTAGTACTCCACTAGGTGCCACTCCTTTAGTTCCCTAGTTCTCCACTAGGTGTCACTCCTCTAGTTCCCTAGTTCTCCACTAGGTGCCACTCCTTTAGTTCCCTAGTTCTCCACTAGGTGCCACTCCTTTAGTTCCCTAGTTCTCCACTAGGTGCCACTCCTTTAGTTCCCTAGTTCTCCACTAGGTGCCACTCCTTTAGTTCCCTAATTCTCCACTAGGTGTCACTCCTCTAGTTCCCTAATTCTCCACTAGGTGTCACTCCTCTAGTTATCTAGTTCTCTACTAGGTGACACTCTTCTAGTTCTCTAATCTTCCACTAGGTGTCACTCCTCTAGCTCCCTAGTTATCCACTAGGTGACACTCTTCTAGTTCCCTAGTTCTCCACTAGGTGTCTCACCTCTAGTTCCCTAGTTCTCCACTAGGTGTCACTCTTCTAGTTCCCTAATTCTCCACTAGGTGTCACTCCTCTAGTTTTCTAGTTATACACTAGGTGTCACCTCATCTCAATCTCTCTCTCTCTCCAACTTTCCACATTACCATAATAAAGTCATTTACAAGAGTATTAACTATTTACAAAATATACTTTATTAGCATCTCATATGGAGCTGAAGTTACTCCTTTATATGAGTTTTGCCTTGTTTAATGTACTTGTGATTATTTTGCAGTCTTTACATTTTTGTAAATGGAACTTCTAGTTTATATGGATGCAGTGAGACTCTTCTAGACGTATTTTATTAGCAACATTTATATCAGTTAATTCAGGTAACTTTGTTAAGAACGACCTAAAATAAACTATATTCGAATATAGAGGATTATTAGACTTTTACTCCAGACTTCCTATCTGAAAATGAAGTTCTCGTATTTGTCTTTAGTACAGTATAATAACAGTCCATGTATCCGTTCAGGTTATTTTTAGTAATTTTAAATACTTCTTATATTTCATAACTTATCCCTAATTATCCCTTATCAACGAATTGTTTTAATTCATACCAAACAGAATATTTTCATTTAGGCCTATTTCACACTGGCATTTTTTTTTCAACAAAATTCAACATGAAAAATGCCCAATCCAAGTAGCTATCAAAGTAGCTATCTAAGTAGCTATCTAAGTAGCTATCTAAGTAGCTATCTAAGTAGCTATCTAAGTAGCTATCTAAGTAGCTATCTAAGTAGCTATCTAAGTAGCTATCTAAGTAGCTATCTAAGTAGCTATCTAAGTAGCTATCTAAGTAGCTATCTAAGTAGCTATCTAAGTAGCTATCTAAGTAGCTATCTAAGTAGCTATCTAAGTAGCTATCTAAGTAGCTATCTAAGTAGCTATCTAAGTAGCTATCTAAGTAGCTATCTAAGTAGCTATCTAAGAAAAAACACCCACAAAACACGTATGTTTATTCAGCCGTAGCGTTTTCCATGCACAATTTTCTCTGATTGGGCATGAGATAAAAAACGTGTGAAAAAAGCCTAAGTAAGGGATTAATCTAAGATTGTGATCAAGTAATATGTTAATTTTTCTTCAATCCACCCCTATAGGTTCTGGACTGTGTGAAGAACATTCCGTGCGAGGCTAAGTTTGCAGTGTACAACCACAAGGCCCCAGCCTACCAGGCCTACAGAGGACACTGCATCTGCTACTCGGGGGATTTCATCTGCATGAGACCTCAGCCAGGTTTGTGGTAGAGGCAGTAAAGAGAACGTGAACTGGTACTGAATACCTTCATCAGCAATTAGCATAACCATATCTTCTTTAAATATAGATTGTATCAATCCTAATTAAGAGGTATATCGGTAGAGGATTAATTTACCACTTAAGTCGTCAAAAACAAGTGATAGATACAGTAGAACTCCTCTATTTAGTAGAGTCCTGTTTAGTACAGAAGAGAATAAGTATAGAGAGTCCTGAATAAGTATAGAAAGTCCTGAGTAAGGTGTGAATGTAGACTCCAGAGTAAGAGAACTATCCCATACAGTGAACGAATTTTCTTTAGTCTGCCATAAAATGGCGATTAGTTTTCTAAGACTGATGCTATTTATGGCAGACAATAGAAAATTTGTTCACTATAGGGGATAGTTCTCTTACTCAGGACTCTACATTCACTATAGAGGCGTTCCAATGTAATTCCTTTACCGTATTGAACTTCAAATTATTACCACCTAGGACACTATATATTTTCCAATTGCGTTTTACTATTTATTCTGGAGATACATCAAACTCTGACCAATTTCTTCCACTGTGACACAGATGAGTACCACCTTCCACCCGGTCTCTTCCTCCTGCTCGGTTTCAGTCAAACAGAAGAAACTCTCCTGGAGAATGTCACCAATGAGAAAGCTGTGGATACGCTAGCGGAGCTGAAGGAGATGCTCAGGGGATTGTCCACCAAAATAGGGGTTAGTACCTAATGGAGAGAGATATTTAGGGGATTGTCCACCAAAATTGGGGTTAGTACCTAATGAAGTTAGATATTTAGGGGATTGTCCACCAAAATAGGGGTTAGTACCTAATGAAGTGAGATTTAAAATAGGAGGTATGCTTGTAAATTGCATACCATGTTGTATAAATATAGTAATTTCTTTTGTTATTATTAGAAAATCTTATCAATATTTTTTTAACCAGAAACATCACAGTACCTAGTTAGATATTTAGGGGATTATCCTGCAAGATAGGAGTTAGTACCTAATGAAGTGAGATATCATTCAAAATATTCAAAGAAGAAATAAATAAGTTAAGTATGATATAAAATTTACAATAGGTTTAAGTAAGTTTATTCATTTGTATTTGTCTTCTAATATTTAATGTTTTTTCGGTCATGAATTATGTAACACATTTTAATTAAGTAAAATGTTTCTTATTCAATTCAACATGATATGAAATATCAATGGTACTTACATGAAAGCTTTCACAAACGTCAGAAATAGAAATGTTCTGTACGCCTCACAATAACACATCTATTTATAGGTAACAAAGGAGAATAACATTGCAAGCGGTTACTAAGACTTACTCAATGTAGGTCAGGAAAAATCTATAAGTTTGTTCGTTATAGACAGAAAAGGAGCTGCTTTGTGCAAATCATTAGCACAGAATAGTCGTAATGAGGAGACATGAGAGACTTCGGACATTTCTTTTATTCAGTATTTAGTCTCATATGATCGGTACGTGGCCGGTTAATTCCATAAAAGAGAGTTCCACCAGGAAAATTCCACAATTGAAAATTCCACAGCATTAGATTCAACTATAGTGGGAATTTCATCATTTCGAAAGAAATTATCAGTATATAATATAATAAAAGTTACTAACATATCATGTATCAGGCCTCTATATTAAATATTAAAATATGAATAGCAAAATGTATAGCGTATTCATTAAAAGCAGATAATAATGTGTAACGTTAGTTGTTTTGACATGTTTTATTATTTATTTAACATGGGCTTGAGCGTATCATTCTATCTGATCGAGGCATGAATAAAAAGTTAGATGTAACATGCTACTTTAAAAACTTAAAATATACATTTTTCATTATCCTAACTAAACAAGATTGCCGTCACCTGGAGTATTTCACAAGTAAATCTGTTTTGTGTATTTAAAATACATTACAATCAAAAACAGACGCCGGCTCTCAGGAGTAGCTGTCTCATGTACTCGTTACAAGAACACAAATCACATAACCCCGTTTGTAAACTACAGTTCATTCATATATTTTTCTGTGGAGGGGTACGAGTCTAATGGAAATTTCAATTACATGATTATCACGTGATGGTCTTTACTTCATTTGTGTTGTTTACATTAAAGTAATAGCCAATATATTATTTACGTTAACCGACTAATCCGAGACCGAATGAACCGAGACTGACTGGTCCGAGACTGACTGGTCCGAGACTGACTGGTCCGAAACCGACTGGTCCGAAACCGACTGGTCCGAAACCGACTGGTCCGAAACCGACTGGTCCGAAACCGACTGGTCCGAAACCGACTGGTCCGAAACCGACTGGTCCGAAACCGACTGGTCCCAGACCGACTGGTCCCAGACCGACTAGTCCCAGACCGACTGATCCGAGACCGACTGATCCGAGACCGACTGATCCGAGACCGACTGATCCGAGACCGACTGATCCGAGACCGACTGATCCGAGACCGACTGATCCGAGACCGACTGATCCAAGACCGACTGATCCAAGATCGAATGATCCAAGACCGACTGGTCCGAAACTGACTGGTCCGAGACTGACTGATCAGAGACCGACTGATCCGAGACCGACTGATCCGAGACCGACTGATCCGAGACCGACTGATCCGAGACCGACTGATCCGAGACCGACTGATCCGAGACCGACTGATCCGAGACCGACTGATCCGAGACCGACTGATCCGAGACCGACTGATCCGAGACCGACTGATCCGAGACCGACTGATCCGAGACCGACTGATCCGAGACCGACTGATCCGAGACCGACTGATCCGAGACTGACTGATCCGAGACTGACTGATCCGAGACTGACTGATCCGAGACTGACTGGTCAGAGACTGACTGGTCAGAGACTGACTGATCAGAGACTGACTGATCCGAGACTGACTGATCAGAGACTGACTGATCAGAGACTGACTGATCCGAGACTGACTGATCCGAGACTGACTGGTCCAAGACTGACTGGTCCAAGACTGACTGGTCCAAGACCGAATAATCCTAGACCGACTGGTCCGACACAGACTGGTCCGACACAGACTGGTCCGACACAGACTGGTCCGACACAGACTGGTCCGACACAGACTGGTCCGACACAGACTGGTCCGACACAGACTGGTCCGACACCGACTGGTCCGACACCGACTGGTCCGACACCGACTGGTCCGACACCGACTGGTCCGACACCGACTGGTCCGACACCGACTGGTCCGACACCGACTGGTCCGACACTGACTGGTTCAACACTGACTGGTTCAACACTGACTGATCCGAGACTGACTGATCCGAGACTGACTGGTCAGGCACCGACTGGTCAGGCACCGACTGGTCAGGCACCGACTGGTCAGGCACCGACTGGTCAGGCACCAAATGGTCAGGCACCAAATGGTCAGGCACCAAATGGTCCGAGACCAAATGGTCCGAGACCAAATGGTCCGAGACCGACTGGTCCGAGACCGACTGGTCCGAGACCGACTGGTCCGACACCGACTGCATGAGTAGAGTTGCTATCCCCTATATTTATTTACCGTGTGTACAAATTATTGCAGGATGAGTGCATTCTGACTCTGTACCAGAACACCTCCGACAACCTGATACTGCAAGTGAGGCACCTAAAGATGTTCAACAGCCACCCCAACACGAGCTACACCCTGCTGATGCTGCAGAAAGAGAGGGTGAGTGAGGGGGAGTGTGGGGGAGAGAGGGTGAGTGAGGTAGAGATAGGGTGAGTGTGATGAGGAGAGTGTGATGATGAAAGTGAGTTATGAGGAGAGTGTGGTGAGGAGAGTGCGATGAGGAGAGTGCGATGAGGAGAGTGCGATTAGGAGAGTGAGTTATGAGGAGAGTGAGTTATGAGGAGAGTGAGTGATGAGGAGAATGAGTGATGAGGAGAGTGAGTGATGAGGAGAGTGAGTGATGAGGAGAGTGAGTGATGAGGAGAGTGAGTGATGAGGAGAGTGAGTGATGAGGAGAGTGAGTGATGAGGAGAGTGAGTGATGAGGAGAGTGAGTGATGAGGAGAGTGAGTGATGAGGAGAGTGAGTGATGAGGAGAGTGAGTTATGAGGAGAGTGAGTTATGAGGAGAGTGAGTTATGAGGAGAGTGAGTTATGAGGAGAGTGAGTTATGAGGAGAGTGAGTGATGAGGAGAGTGAGTGATGAGGAGAGTGAGTGATGAGGAGAGTGAGTGATGAGGAGAGTGAGTGATGAGGAGAGTGAGTGATGAGGAGAGTGAGTGATGAGGAGAGTGAGTGATGAGGAGAGTGAGTGATGAGGAGAGTGAGTGATGAGGAGAGTGAGTGATGAGGAGAGTGAGTGATGAGGAGAGTGAGTGATGAGGAGAGTGAGTGATGAGGAGAGTGAGTGATGAGGAGAGTGAGTGATGAGGAGAGTGAGTGATGAGGAGAGTGAGTGATGAGGAGAGTGAGTGATGAGGAGAGTGAGTGATGAGGAGAGTGAGTGATGAGGAGAGTGAGTGATGAGGAGAGTGAGTGATGAGGAGAGTGAGTGATGAGGAGAGAGAGTGATGAGGAGAGAGAGTGATGAGGAGAGAGAGTGATGAGGAGAGAGAGTGATGAGGAGAGAGAGTGATGAGGAGAGAGAGTGATGAGGAGAGAGAGTGATGAGGAGAGAGAGTGATGAGGAGAGAGAGTGATGAGGAGAGTGAGTGATGAGGAGAGAGAGTGATGAGGAGAGAGAGTGATGAGGAGAGAGAGTGATGAGGAGAGAGAGTGATGAGGAGAGAGAGTGATGAGGAGAGAGAGTGATGAGGAGAGAGAGTGATGAGGAGAGAGAGTGATGAGGAGAGAGAGTGATAAGGAGAGTGAGTTACATGATAGTGATTAGTGTTTGTGATGATAGTGTATGAAGATTATTCATTACTTTTCCCCTCCGTAATTAGTTACATTTATTTATTCTTTATAAGTAATTACCTAGAAATTAATATTATTTCCGGTAGCTATATCTCCCAGTTAATATAGTCACCTAACTGTACGCTGTGAGGAAAGACATAGATAAAGTTATCTAACTCTGTCTTTTAGAGAAGATATAAATAAAGTTGCCTAACTGTACGATAAAAGAGTAAGAAAAAGTTGTCTAACTGTACGTTAGATAGAGTATGATAAAGTTACTAACTGTACGTTAGATAGAGCAAGATAAAGTTACTAACTGTACGTTAGATAGAGTAAGATGAAGTTGCCTAACTGTACGTTAGATAGAGTAAGATAAAGTTACTAACTGTACGTTAGATAGAGTAAGATAAAGTTACTAACTGTACGTTAGATAGAGTATGATAAAGTTACTAACTGTACGTTAGATAGAGTATGATAAAGTTACTAACTGTACGTTAGATAGAGCAAGATAAAGTTACTAACTGTACGGTAGATAGAGTACGATAAAGTTGCCTAACTGTACGTTAGATAGAGTAAGATAAAGTTACTAACTGTACGTTAGATAGAGCAAGATAAAGTTACTAACTGTACGTTAGATAGAGTGAGATAAAGTTACTAACTGTACGTTAGATAGAGTAAGATAAAGTTACTAACTGTACGTTAGATAGAGTAAGATAAAGTTACTAACTGTACGTTAGATAGAGTATGATAAAGTTACTAACTGTACGTTAGATAGAGTATGATAAAGTTACTAACTGTACGTTAGATAGAGTGAGATAAAGTTACTAACTGTACGTTAGATAGAGTAAGATAAAGTTACTAACTGTACGTTAGATAGAGTATGATAAAGTTACTAACTGTACGTTAGATAGAGCAAGATAAAGTTACTAACTGTACGTTAGATAGAGTGAGATAAAGTTACTAACTGTACGTTAGATAGAGTAAGATAAAGTTACTAACTGTACGTTAGATAGAGTAAGATAAAGTTACTAACTGTACGTTAGATAGAGTATGATAAAGTTACTAACTGTACGTTAGATAGAGTATGATAAAGTTACTAACTGTACGTTAGATAGAGCAAGATAAAGTTACTAACTGTACGGTAGATAGAGTAAGATAAAGTTGCCTAACTGTACGTTAGATAGAGTAAGATAAAGTTACTAACTGTACGTTAGATAGAGTAAGATAAAGTTACTAACTGTACGTTAGATAGAGTAAGATAAAGTTACTAACTGTACGTTAGATAGAGTAAGATAAAGTTACTAACTGTACGTTAGATAGAGCAAGATAAAGTTACTAACTGTACGTTAGATAGAGTGAGATAAAGTTACTAACTGTACGTTAGATAGAGTAAGATAAAGTTACTAACTGTACGTTAGATAGAGTAAGATAAAGTTACTAACTGTACGTTAGATAGAGTATGATAAAGTCACTAACTGTACGTTAGATAGAGTAAGATAAAGTTACTAACTGTACGTTAGATAGAGTAAGATAAAGTTACTAACTGTACGGTAGATAGAGTAAGATAAAGTTGCCTAACTGTACGTTAGATAGAGTAAGATAAAGTTACTAACTGTACGTTAGATAGAGTAAGATAAAGTTGCCTAACTGTACGTTAGATAGAGTAAGATAAAGTTACTAACTGTACGTTAGATGGAGTAAGATAAAGTTACTAACTGTACGTTAGATAGAGTAAGATAAAGTTGCCTTACTGTACGTTAGATAGAGTAAGATAAAGTTGCCTAACTGTACGTTAGATAGAGTAAGATAAAGTTACTAACTGTACGTTAGATAGAGTAAGATAAAGTTGCCTAACTGTACGTTAGATAGAGTAAGATAAAGTTACTAACTGTACGTTAGATAGAGTAAGATAAAGTTACTAACTGTACGTTAGATAGAGTAAGATAAAGTTACTAACTGTACGTTAAATAGAGTAAGATAAAGTTGCCTTACTGTACGTTAAATAGAGTAGGATAAAGTTGCCTTACTGTACGTTAAATAGAGTAGGATAAAGTTACTAACTGTACGTTAGATAGAGTAAGATAAAGTTACTAACTGTACGTTAGATAGAGTAAGAAAAAGTTACTAACTGTACGTTAGATAGAGACTAGAGTAAGATAGAGTTACTAACTGTACGTTAGATAGAGTAAGATAAAGTTGTCTAACTGTACGTTAGATAGAGTGAAATAAAGTTGCCTAACTGTACGTTAGATAGAGTAAGATAAAGTTGCTCTATAAGATTGGTAGGTAGCCTGAGGGAGTTCCTTCGCTCCCGGCTAATAGGATCTAATGCCATTTCTAGGAAAGAAATTATCATCCCATGGTATATAAACTCGATTAGAGATGTGACTCCTAGAACACTTTCTGGCGAATATTTTTCGCCCCTAAAGCTTTTGCAGTCCTGAGAGTATTGGATTAATTTTAATACTTTGATGTTAATTTATTGAAAATATTTATACCCAACGGAATGTTCCTATTTTGAAGAGTGTAATTTAGACTCAACGTTGAAGGCTTTTTTTAGAATTAGCGTTTAACCTTTATTGTAAAGTTTCAATACCGTCTTTTATGCTATTTAATTAGTTGAGTCTTAAGTATTACAATCTGTAAATGCTTTCTCATTGAAATGTCTGTTAACTTTCAGAATGTTTGTCGATCAGCCGTGGAGAAGTTAGCAAACAAGATCAACGATCATGACGCGTACATACACCACCATGTGAGTTTGTCACTTTTTATCCTGGCGGAGGTTATGGACAATATACCCCGCGCCATTCGGTCAGCAGCGCCATCTCTGCACCACAATCGCAATGGCGCCATCCACCTTTTTGCCTCAATCATAAGAAATCTATTTAGCGGAAAAGTTAGAAGAGGCCAATGTCATCGCAAAGAATTTGGGCGTTCGATTGATTGCCTGTTAGGTGGCAAAAAGAGTTGGGAGACAAGGGAGATCGATCTCCCGGGAGCTGAATTTGACTCCGATATCCAATCTACGGATACGTTCAAGTGCTTTGATATTGGAACAAAAATTTATTCCTTTCTGACCAACTTCTTTGGTTTTTCTTTTGAACTTTACGACAAAAGAACCTTTTTCTTTTCCCCTGAACGCAGAAAATCAATTTCTTGTTTAGATTCAGAAGCACATTTTACCTCAACGGACTCGCACATAGAAAGCCATCAAAGTACACTAAAGCAGTCACTTTTTAACCTAAAGCAGAATAACTCTACGAAAAGAAGGAGAAATAACCACAATGCTCCATTTGCCGCTATGAACATTTTGGGGAAAACCTGGAAATGCTTAGATAAAATAGTCCTAGATTTAATAACAATGACTTTAGTCGTGTCCTTTTTCTACTTTAGACTTTTATGAATTCGGTAGTGTAAATATTGTGCCATAATTTGAAAATCAGATAGATATGCTTTCTTTTTATTTCAAAGCAATTTATAGTGGAATAAAATACATAACTTTTGATAAGTTATTGTAACCTATCGTTGTTATAATAGATATTCATTCTTTTAGACATATCTTTGATAAATTGTTAAGCAGGATGATATTATATCAATGTTTATAAAATTATATTCTTCATGAGAATTTTAAGCTCTATGAAATAAATATTAATGAGTTATTTATTGTTAAACAATTCAGAATTTAATTAGTGACAATAATATATGTAATTTAGTATATTTCATGATCCTTCATAATATTGGTATATGAATAGGTAAATTATTTACATGTTGTATATAGGTAGGTAAATTATATCTCGATGATGCATGACATTAATTTTTATCCTCGTACTATATTAACAATCATATAATTTATTTATATTTATTCAAAGAAGATTATTAAATATTTAGGAGTTAAAATTTTTTTAACTAAAAAAAATTTATTTTCACATTTATAATAATTTTAGATTCATATTTTATTATTTACACTTAAAGGGCCCTTCCACTCTAAATTAAAGAGCTATTATAGAGCTAAGGTTTTACAACGCATAACAGTTAACAGAAAAGAAATTGATTAAGTTTTCGCTTCGTAATTAATTATATAAGAAATATTCACATTCTACCTTCACTGTCTGTCCGACTTTCTAATAGTTTAAATAGAAGAACAAGAAAGACATATGAACTTCATATCTTATTATCTAATTAGGTATTTAGGTACACTTTTAGATACAAAATATTTATTTTAGGTATAGGTCCTCTTTATTATCAGTAATAATAAAGTATCATCTTTATTAATGTTTTATGATATTTTGATAGTCTTTTTCTTTTACTCAGAAAGTCGGAGAAAAGTGCAAACTTACCCAAAAAACTTAAATAACATATTATAATAAAAATATAAATTTGAAATGGTTTGCAGTTTTATAATCAGTAACCTTAGTTCTAATGAATAGAGAAATAAAAATTAGAGTGGAGAGAGCCTTTAAAATTATTTAATATTTGTTTATAACAGTAATATATATATAAAATATCGAGAAAAAAATTTATTTTGATTTTTTTTAATGTAGAATATTTAGCAGTTAATTTTATGATATCATTGATAAATAACTGGAAAAATCTTCACTCATGTTCTTTATGTATTATTTAAATTGAAATCAAAATAAAGTATTTTATTTAAATATTCATTTATTAATTATAGAAATCATCCACATTTTAAAGAGAAAAGATAGCTACTAAAGAAGAGGTGTATAAATATACAGTGTACTGTTCCTAACTCTTTACTTCTTTCAAAATAATCTGCAAACTAATACCAGGGCCAAGTTGTTACACATAGAGTATTTATAATATATTTATTTATACATTTAAACATACAATATAATAGAAAATATAGCTATATAAATTATAATTAGAATATACAAATTTAATATAAATATTTATAAATTGAGAAATCTTGTACCCGGGTACCTATCGTTAATGTTTTTTTTTTTTAACTCAGTCGGAAATTATAATCGTCGATCGAGTTTATCTACTATATCGACGATGAAGAATACAACCAAAATCGAATAGTTATTTATAATATATTAAAAGGCAATTAGACTTTTTGATATTTTACGATAAAAAGCAATCAATATTTAGCGTAATGGAAAATTATTGACGATTGTCCGATTATAAAAGGAAAGACAAATTGGTTAAATAATCTATTGTAAGTAAAACTACTTTATATTTTTCTTTATATTGAAGTTATTCGAAGAAAATAGGATCAATATTTTTCATCCTTTTTGTCTTATTTTTTATAATCTGTTTTTATATTGAAGTTATTCGATGAAAATAGAGTCTAAATTTCTATCTATTTTTTCTATTTATTATTTTTTTTTTATATTAAAGTTATTCGATGAAAATAGAGTCTATATTTTTATCTATTTTTTTCTATTTTTTATTATTTTTTTATATTGAAGTTATTCGATGAAAATAGAGTCTATATTTTTATCTATTTTTTATATTTTTTATTATTTTTTATATTGAAGTTATTCGATGAAAATAGAGTCTATATTTTTATCTATTTTTTCTATTTTTTATTATTTTTTAATATTGAAGTTATTCGATGAAAATAGAGTCTATATTTTTATCTATTTTTTCTATTTTTTATTATTTTTAATATTGAAGTTATTCGATGAAAATAGAGTCTATATTTTTTTTCAATTTTGTTATCTTTTTATATTGAAGTTTCTCGATGAAAATAGAGTCTATAATTTTTTTCAATTTTATTATTTTTTTATATTGAAGTTTCTCGATGAAAATAGAGTCTATAATTTTTTTCAATTTTATTATTTTTCTATATTGAAGTTTCTCGATGAAAATAGAGTCAGTCTATATTATTATTGTCCCCATAACTCTGCATAATATTTTCATTCAATTGGCCAGAGAAAACTCAGTGGCGGAATCTCTTTCTGAATCTATAGCGCGGATGGCATAAACAACACCACCGGAACCGAGTGTCCGGAGATATTTTACCCGGGATATTTTCCCGGACTCTTCTTCCCGACATCAAATGGTTATTCTTTGTGAAAGTTCTCTTCTCTCACACTTACCCTGTCGGAAAATACAATCGGAACATAGTCTATTATCGTAAAATATCATAATGATTTTTTTCGATAATGTCCGACCAAATACGAATTTAAATTAATAATAAATTACGATTGGACTTTAAACGAATTATTTATGGTAGTAGATATATAATATATTTTATCATCCATTATAATCACCGATCAAAATGATTTTCAATTAAATTCGTTAATATATAATTATATAGATTATATTTCCCTTCCAAAACTGTATCCTAAACCTGTTGGTAACATTTAATTGATGTTTATTGAATGTGTATGTATATATATTGCTACCTCATAATGTTATTAAATACCATTACTGTTGAAATGCACATTTAAAATTAATGGAAATAGTATAAAAAGTATTAACTTATTTTCAGTGGAATTAATTCCTCAATAGACAATTAAAATATTTCTACATTATAACTCTCTAAATAACAGTCTGTCATAGAAATATGTATTGTAACTTTAAACTTATTTTCTGTGTATTAACCATATTATTAACCATATATCTATGACCAAATTCTTTTTCTCTTTATATATAGGCAATGTATTATTAATTCAATAAAACCTATTATATATGTACCCATCTAAAAAGAAATATTTCACATAATAGCTTGAATTGAAAAAAATATCAAAACTTACATTCAAATGATAACAATTTTGCACATAAATTACATATAATTTCATATAAGAGTTAATATAAATAACTTATAATTTACTACATTCTTCGCATGAGTTTCTACCAACATCTTTAGTGCATTACAGCCAATTCAATGCATATGTGATTAAATCCTAACTCAATGCATATGTGGTTAAATCCTAACTCAATGCATATGTGATTAAATCCTAACTCAATGCATATGTGGTTAAATCCTAACTCAATGCATATGTGGTTAAATCCTAACTCAATGCATATGTGATTAAATCCTAACTCAATGCATATGTGGTTAAATGCTAACTCAATGCATATGTGATTAAATCCTAACTCAATGCATATGTGGTTAAATCCTAACTCAATGCATATGTGGTTAAATCCTAACTCAATGCATATGTGATTAAATCCTAACTCAATGCATATGTGGTTAAATCCTAACTCAATGCATATGTGATTAAATCCTAACTCAATGCATATGTGGTTAAATCCTAACTCAATGCATATGTGGTTAAATCCTAACTCAATGCATATGTGATTAAATCCTAACTCAATGCATATGTGGTTAAATGCTAACTCAATGCATATGTGATTAAATCCTAACTCAATGCATATGTGGTTAAATCCTAACTCAATGCATATGTGGTTAAATCCTAACTCAATGCATATGTGATTAAATCCTAACTCAATGCATATGTGGTTAAATGCTAACTCAATGCATATGTGATTAAATCCTAACTCAATGCATATGTGGTTAAATCCTAACAACTCTGTCTCTCTCTCCTTTTAGTGTAGAATTCATCCTGTTAATAGTAACATCGTCCATTATGTACCAAAATAAATAGAGTAAATAAGTAATAGATCAATGATGACTATTCATACCGATTAGAAATTATCCCCGGGTAGATGAGAATTAGACGTTTAACATTGTAAAAGACTATTGTCATTTTACAATATTTTCTAATTACCAAGCATTCAACTAACTGCAACTGAAAAATCTAGAAGCAACACGTTGTAAAATGACAACGTGGCGTCGGGCGACAGCGGTTGTCAGTATTTTTAATTACCCTGTACATAAACTAACCATTACGTGTTGACCACAGGTATAATGTACATCAAAACTGTCGGCTATGAATGTTAATACTATAATAAATGTGCTGTGAACTATAAGTAATATCTCAAACTATGTGTATTTATGTATAGTTAATGTTAATGAATAAATACCCTAACAAAGTATTACAACTTCTATACTACTTTATTAGTTATGGTAAATCGTTATGTTTAGTACAACCGAAGTATAAAGTTAAAATTTTATTTAGATTGTACAGATGGTTGGAAATTGAGTTTATTTGTAATTCCTTAGTAGTTTTTTTTTTATTTCCTTTTCATAGTACATATCAATGTTTCTTATTAATGTTTTTATTGCAATAATGAGTTAATAGAATAAAAGTGATAATATATTATTATATAAGGTATTTTATGTATGAATAAATGTATGGAAAAATTCTAAGAAAAAACTTTCATTCAAATCATTTTATGGGAATTAAATAAAATAAAACCTAACTGACATGAATTGATGAGATAAAATTTGTGTTTTAAAATAAAAAAGATAAAATTTGAATGATGACATAAGATTTAAATGAAAAGTTAAAATTTAAATGAAAAGTTAAAATTTAAATGAAAAGATAAAATTTAAATGAAAAGTTAAAATTTAAATGAAAAGTTAAAATTTAAATGAAAAGATAAAATTTAAATGAAAAGATAAAATCTGGTTTTTGTAAACAAAAACGAAAAAAATTACTCGAAAAAAGAAAATATTATTTTTTTGGACAAAATAATTAAGATAATTATTGTTTTTTTTTAAGCAAGAAAAAGAGTATAAAAATTAATTGATAAAAAAAAATAGTTGATATTTAAGTTTTATGAAAACAATGTAATTACGGTAAATATATGTACTAATTTATCATAAAATATCATACTTTGATACATTATCGTCGTGATGTGTTGGATAGATCCTTTACCGTATTTGATTTTAAAAGTAGTGAGTAAAATAAGTATAAAATAACAGGAAAAGTTAATCCTACGATACAAAAAATATAGGGCAAACTGACTCGGAAGTATAGTCACTTTGACTCAATAAAAACTGACATGGGAAGTATAGTCACTTTGACTAAATAAAAACTGACATGGGAAGTATAGTCATTTTGACTCAATAATTTTGAGTCAAATAAATTACAAACAACATTTTACCAATAATTTCCCAGTGATTAAAATAATTTCTAGTTCGAATATTGGACAAATGTTTCATTATTTCAATAGCAGACTGTAAAAATACACTCATAGCCAGTAGACAAATTTATAATCACAAATTGATGCCTTTCGATTGCTGATTATAATTAATTAAAAAAAATTATCTATAGCAAATAACAATAAAAGATCGACGAAAAGTCAATCATAATTCATTATAAATTAGAAATGCTCAAAGTCAATCGTTTTTCGTCGGACATTCCCAACGATAAAAATCCCGACAGCAATGTCCGAAATTATGATATTTAACGATAAAGTACATCAATATTATAGTCGCATTGGACAATAGCAGACGATGTACCGGTAACATTTTACGACCGGGTTCAGCAAAAAAAAGTACACAATTCAGAAGACAAAGTTAATTAGATTATTTAAGTTAAAGTGATATATACAAGTGAATTTTGGATAGAGAAACACAACCTTTCTGCACATTATCAAATTAGAGAAAAAGAACTTATGTTTTATATATTTATATAACTACTGCCTTGAAAGGCTTTATTTTAATTATTTACTACCTACTCAATAGTATATGATTAAAATAAATATGGTTAAATGATTGATATCATTTAAAAAAAAGAATAAAAATTGAATCTTATATATATATATGAGAATTATGATTACATCAAAATAATATTGATATTTATTTTTTTTGTTGTGAAATAGTAATAATCAATCCATTAAACCCTAGAAAAACATACAAATTTAGCACAGCAGTTGTGACTATTTTAACAATGAGCCTACTATCACTCTACTCTTCTATCCAGTCTTCTTCTCTCCAGTCTTTTTTCTCTCCAGTCTTTATTCTCTCCAGTATTTATTCTCTCCAGTCTTTCTTCTTTCCAGTATTTATTCTCTCCAGTATATATTCTCTCCAGTATTTATTCTTTCCAGTCTTTCTTCTCTCCAGTCTTTATTCTCTACAGTATTTATTCTCTCCAGTGTTTCTTTTGTTCTCTCCAGTCTTTCTTTTCTCAAGTCTTTCTTTTGTTCTCTCCAGTCTTTCTTCTCTCCAGTCTTTTTCTCTCCATTCTTTCTCCTCTCCAGTCTTTCTCCTCTCCAGTCTTTCTTCTCTCCAGTCTTTCTTCTCTCCAGTCTTTCTTCTCTCCAGTCTTTCCAAACAGAACTCCTCTTTCCTTTTTTCTCTGTCGTTTATTTAAAAGTTTCAAAGATCGTTCCAAGCAATTGAGTTATTGGAAAACAAAGTCAAACGACCTCACTATATGCCCCACTGTGTACCGTACGAACAGATAAACCCTAACTAGAGTTATTAGTTTATACAATCATCTTCTTGTATGTAACTCTAAGTAAGTAGTGAACCAAATGTTCTTAAAAATCATCTGTCAGAGGTTGACAAAATTAGAACTTTATACATGATTATAATTAACTATTATTAAGTTAGACTTATAAGTTAGATGTAACCCCCCTGCCAGGTCATTAAGCAATCATGAAGTGTTCAGTACAACAAACTAGCGGATACAGCAAACTACATAACGTTAGGCCATTTATAATTCCTAGACCGAATTTTCTGGCTACTAATTAAAATCACAATTGAGAAATATTTAGTTAGTGAATTTAAATTAACTAATTCAATATTTTCAATTGTAGTTTTTGTAGTGACTGCATTATAATGTTAGCTTTAGTTCCATTGAAAGTAAATATCAGTTTAAAGAGTGAATTACAGTTCCACAAATTTCAGCAAAATGTGACGACTTTTACCATATCTTCCTATAGTGACCAAGTTATTGTTTATACGTATAGTATTTATAGTGCACTATAAAATTATCGGTATAGACTGTAGATGCACTATCATATTACGGGTGTAGATGCACTATAAAATTATGGGTGTAGATGCACTATAAGATTGTGGGTGTAGATGCACTATAAGATTATGGGTGTAAATGCACTATAAGATTGTGGGTGTAGATGCACTATAAGATTATGAGTGTAGATGCACTATAAGATTATGGGAGTAGATGCACTATAAGATTATGGGTGTAGATGCACTATAAGATTATGAGTGTAGATGCACTATAAGAATATGGGAGTAGATGCACTATAAGATTATGGGTGTAGATGCACTATAAGATTATGAGTGTAGATGCACTATAAGATTATGGGAGTAGATGCACTATAAGATTATGAGTGTAGATGCACTATAAGATTATGAGTGTAGATGCACTATAAAATTTTGGGTGTAGATGCACTATAAGATTATGGGTGTAGATGCACTATAAGATTATGGGTGTAGATGCACTATAAGATTATGGGGGGAGATAAGATTATAGGATAATGTTAAGGGTTCCCCCTGAAAGTGTTTGCAGATTCCATCGCTTCCTTAAAGTCTCGTTTCCAAG
>CANNZV010004552.1:0-27068 GCA_947561585.1 Caprella mutica
TCACACATGAGTGGTGATAAAAATTTATGTAAAGATTTTGCAAATATTAGCAAACCTATAAATGTTAAAGTAGGAAATGGAGATGTCTTACAAGCTATTTCACTAGGAAATGTTTCTGTTATTGTGAATATACCAGGTGGTGGGAGTAGAACATGTAAAATAAATGATGTACTATATGTGCCAAATCTAGCTTTTAATCTACTATCAGTGTCTAAAATGACAAGTAATAATAAATCTATTATTTTTGAAAATGATAAATGTAAAATTTTGAACGAAAATAAAGAGTTAATGGCTGAGGCCAACTGTGTTGGTAAACTCTATTATCTTAATACTTTAGTTCATAAAGCTGCAGTAACTGTAGATCAAAATGAAGTAAACTTTCTATGGCACAGAAGGCTCGGTCATATAGGTAAAGATAACTTGACTAAAATGATCCGAACTAAATCAGTAAATGGTCTGGATAGTAAATTAAAAGCTATAGAAGGCGTGTGTGAACACTGCTGTAATGGGAAAATGCATAAAATACCTTTTTCTACAAGCATTAAGAAAAATTGTAAACCTCTTGATTTAATCCACACCGATGTCTGTGGGAAAATTACTCCCACTTCCAGGGGTAATAATTCATATTTTCTGACCTTTATTGATCATGCTACTCGATACTCCTGGATATATGTTATTGCACATAAGAGTGATGTGTTTCAGAAGTTTTTGGAATGGAAAGCTATGGTTGAAAATATTTATGAAAGGAAAATTAAAACCTTGCAGTCAGATAATGGAGGAGAATATACCTCAAATAAGTTTGAATCATATTTACGAAATGAAGGTATAATTCACCAGAAATCCATTCCTAAAACTCCTGAACAAAATGGGTTAGCTGAAAGATTTAATAGAACTATTATGGAAAAAGTTAGATGTATGTTATCTGATTCAGGAATTGATAAGGAATTCTGGGGTGAAGCACTATATACTGCAAATTATCTAAATAATAGATGCATTAATTCATATTTAGTAAATAAAACTCCATATGAAGCTTTAAATCGTAGAAAACCCAACATCGGGCATATAAAAGTTTTTGGATGCACAGGGTACGCACATATTTCTCGAGAGGAAAGATCTAAGTTAGAAAATAAAGCTACCAAATGTCTGTTTATTGGCTATGGCACAGTTACTAAAGGGTATAAGATGTATGATGTTGAATCTAAAAGAATCTTCTTTTCCAGGAATGTAACCTTTGATGAATCAATTTCATCTAAGATTGAGAGCCCTCAACTGAGTGAGACTCCTACCTCTCCACTGGTGTTCCATTCAGAAGATTCAGAACCTGCTGGACCAGAGAATCAACCTTCTGACGATAACCCTCCAATACTCCTCCCTGAGGCGCAACCTGTACCAGCTATCAGTCCTAATGAGGATCTTAGACGATCTTCCAGAATTCGTCGAGCTCCTATTAGATATGGTAGTTGGGAGTATGATCATGTTGAAGATGAGGAGGAGGGTTTATTAGTCAATGGGAATATCAATATCGAACCTAGGTCGGTATCTGAGGCTCTTAATAGCGGTTCTGAATCCTCTAAATGGAAACATGCCATGGAGAGGGAATTAAATGCTTTTGAGAAACATAAAGTTTTTGAACTCGTAAAACCTACCTCAGATTTAAATATAATTAAATCTAAATGGGTGTTTAAAAGAAAAAAGGGATCTGATGGTAGAGTGGTTTCATATAAAGCTAGATTAGTCGCTCAGGGTTTTTTACAGAGACCTGGAATCGACTATGATGAAATTTTTGCTCCTGTAGTGAGATTTGAATCGGTGCGAACCATGTTATCTTTAGCAGCTAACCAAAAATTATTTGTACATCACTTGGATGTAAATTCTGCTTTTTTGAATGGGGATCTTAAAGAAAATGTTTATATTAGACAGCCTCCTGGCTATGCTATTCCAGGAAAAGAAGATTTAGTATGTAAACTTAATAAATCTATGTATGGATTAAAACAATCACCCAAATGTTGGAATGATGCGTTGGATGCATATCTTAAATCCTTAGGCTTTATTCAGTCCTCTTGTGACTCTTGTATATATGTTAAATTAATCAATAACTCTCCATGCTTCATTTCTGTGTATGTAGATGATATTATTGTAGCATGTAAGAACTATGATGACCTGACTAAAATCAAGATTGATTTAAGTGCTAAATTTGAGATGAAAGACTTAGGTAAATTATCCTATTTCTTAGGCATAAAAATCGTTCAAGACGAAAATAAAATAGCCCTAAATCAATCTTCATTTGTCAACGAGTTATTAGATAGATTTGAATTCACTAATTGCAAACCTATTTCAACCCCTGCTGATGTTAATTCACATTTGGAACCAACTACTGATGAGTGTGAACTAGTTGACAAAACTAAATATCAATCAGCTGTAGGTGCCTTACTGTATCTATCTACTAAAACTAGACCTGACATAACTTATGCAGTTGGAAATGTCTCTAAATTTTGTTCCAATCCAAACACTAAGCACTGGTCTGCAATTAAGAGAATATTTAGATACCTAAAAGGCACACCGGATCTTGGCATTACATATGGTAATGAAGATTCTGAGTTGATAGGTTATTCTGATGCCGACTGGGCAGGAAACAGAGTTGATAGGAAAAGTACTTCTGGCCAATGCTTTATGTTAAATAATTCCATTATTTCTTGGCGCTCTGTGAAACAGTCATGTGTTGCTTTATCAACAGCTGAAGCTGAATATGTTTCCCTCTCTGGAGCCTCCCAAGAAGCTGTATTTCTAAATAAATTACTATTAGATTTTAAAGTACCAAATAAGAATCCTATAGTTTTGTTTGAGGATAATCAGTCAGCTATTTGTATTGCTAAAAATGAAAAAAATCATCCTAGATCGAAACACATTGATATTAAATTTCATTACATTAGAGATCTTGTTGCTTCAAACACAATTAAACTTGTGTATTGCCCCAGCGAAACTATGCTCGCTGACATATTCACTAAACCATTGCCTCTTGATAGATTTACCAAATTAGTTGAATTAATAGGCATGAAAAATATATAATGTCGTGTGAGGAGGAGTGTTGAAATTTTAGTTAAATGTATTACACACTCGTTATATATTTAATGTTAACTTCCTGTTAGACTAGCTCAGCTATATTAAATTACCTATTGTTTCAATAACTATGTATTACTTTTAATGAGAAACGGACATAAAGTCTAAAGTCGATCACACTTCCGTCGAGGGTTAAATACCCTGTCTGGTAGTTTCTGAAGTCAGTCTGTCTTTAACATTACTCAGAGAGAGATATGATTCACTCATCTCTCTATATAGACTTCTAATTGTATAACATATTTACTCTTTAAATAAACTCTATGTCTTAACGTTGTTAACCCACTGTTATTTAACCTAATTCTAACACAGGATACAGTAACATAGGGTATGGTAATCAGCTGATTGAATCTATAGTTTGACGTGACCACCAGGTGACTCAAAATGGCGACTCTGACCACACTTTGAAACATGGAAAAACCTACTTAAACTTAATCACTTTTAAATTGAATTTTTTCTTATCAATTACTAACTAGGCATTGGTTAAATTGTATTTCCATTATTTTTTTCCTTATTTGTTATTCATTGGAACTACAATTTAGCAGTTAACTAGCACTAGTTTAGGCTGCTAGGTAGCATATGTTCAAGACCCTATTTTTTATAGATAAGTAAAAGAAATGAACAATTAAAACACACCTGAATTATATCTATACATTCAACTTTGAGGTTCAATCACCATTTTCGCTTTTCTTTTGTACGAAACCCTTATAAAATGACTTTAAACTTCCTCGATATTAACATGCAAATACGAGGAATTATGAGCCGCTCGGTCACAAACAAGGAATGTGTTGTTGTGGTGACGTCATATTTTGTGTCGTCTGCTAGGTACTATACCTGATTATGTTCTTATACCTTGGGTATGAGGGTAGCATGTCTTGCAAGGAAAAATGATGCCAAAAAGTGGCGTCTTACCCCAATGCACCCCTGCCACTCGGTGCTATGCCCCTGTAACAGTCGAGGGTGGTTATGCTGTTCCGTGCTGTTCGTAGCTATCGCAATTCTGATAACAAATTATATACCAATAGTGACAATTTATTTCTGAAAACATATTGAGATTTAAGAAAACATTATTTTTCATAGTTGGCTTCTCATTCAATTTTATTACATTTATATTAAAATGTAAATTAAAAAGGTTAAACTATCATAATTGTTTTAATCACAACTCAATTTTAACACTACTTTCTGGTTTAGAAGATAATACTAAGGGAGGCTTGCATGCTTCATTTACTATCTCTTCTCATTTTCCTTTTAGAGTTTTTGCTAGGTAGGAATTTAGGTTTCATTTACTTAACATCAACTCTCCATTTTCCTCTTCCATCTGTCAGTTCCATCTTTCCCATTCCACATTCTTTTTAATTAAATAACTGCATTTCTTCATACCTGAGCTTGGCCAACGAATCATGGTTGATGAATTTGTTCACAGAGCCACTTTCCTTTCTGACTGCCTCTTCGAGTTCCTTGTATTTAACTTCCTTTTGATGTTAGCGATATAGTTTTGGTTCCGAAACAGACTTCAATTCTTTGAATCATAAGTCTGACATAAAGATTTGAGAATAAAAAAGTACCAAGTTGCATAGGTGGTTTTTATCATTATATTATTAAACTCAATAGTACCTACTGAATGTAAATGAAAATAATATGCTGCAATATAAGGTAGGGTACATTTAATCCCACCATGCAACTTGTGTTCATGAATATTTTAATGACGGTTTACATATTATCCCACCATGTAACATATGTAACAAAATAGGTAAGTTAAACCCCTTACATATATATTGATTGTGTTTGAAAATAATATACTTTTATTTATTATTGACTTCCGTTGTATGGTAATTAATACATATATGTTCTCCATGCTGATCAGATGTCAACAAGAGTTATAAGTAAATTCATATTTAGCAATCAATCTAATAGAATGATCAATTGTCGTGACGTCACACTAAGTTTCTGGATATATACCTACGTGTATGGGCCATTGCTTCTTTTTTTATTAATGTAATTTAATCTCAAGAGTTTTGTGCAATAAATTAGTTGAAAATAGTCAGTAGTATTATTTTTCTTTTTGAGAAGTAAGTATATGCTTTGACCCATGGATAAATTCTTATATTTTTTTATGGTATTAATAGTATTTTTTTGCTGTGAATTTATTATAATTTGAGCATACA
Organism: Caprella mutica; assembly: GCA_947561585.1. Taxonomy (NCBI): domain Eukaryota; kingdom Metazoa; phylum Arthropoda; class Malacostraca; order Amphipoda; family Caprellidae; genus Caprella; species Caprella mutica. Next base: position 5,280 of record CANNZV010004552.1, read on the forward strand.
TTTCTCTCTGTTCATCTTGTTATTACTGTAATAAAATTATAGTTTTAGTGAGATGTCAAAGCAAAGTTAGTAATCAAATCATACACTTTTTCATCATAGAAATTATCTGTATTTGTAATGTAAGTAACTATTAAATCTTTAAAAAGTAGGGTTTCGAGAAGTGCATGAGGTAGAGTCTCACACGCTCTTCCTCTCCTTTCCGTGTATTCTGTTAAACTGATGTGAGTGGGAGGGGCGCCATTGGTTTAGACCACACAGTATAAAGATATACATAGTAATGACAAAACAGTGACAAATAGAAACAATTTGGTTTCTAATTAAAGTGTTGCTTTGATGACGTCACGTACACTAAACGTCTCAATTGTCACTACATATTCTATATACTGGGGTTTAGACACGCCCATGGCGCCACTTTTTGGCATCACTTGTTCCCCTGCTATGCTACCTCCATCTTTATATACACTCATTGGCTCAGTCCATGATATAATAACTTTTAACAGGTATGCTCGCGCGCAGGTTCTCCCCAAACCCCCACAACCGTGCGGGAGTATTTTGTGACGTCATAGAAGTGAGGCTTTACCATGCTATTTTGTTTATATTTAATGATAGATAAATACAGCTTACTACATACCATTTTCATGACATTCACATAAAGAATTTTACGAATATGTCCTCTTATTTTGTCTAAAATACTTATTTTTCTTACTTACAATTTTTTTATTTCGTATATTTACATGTATTTGGTATGGCAATATAGGGTTAAGCAGATAAATTGCGGCACACTTACTAACTTTGGCCTCTAACAACAGAACATCATAGCTTCAAAACACTCGTTTAAATTTTTAATTGATAAGTTGTAGCATGCCCTGTACTTCTTTTGACAGTTATGCAACATTTTAATGTATTTCGATTCAGAATGTTTTAGACTCTCTGTAGAGGGCCGCAATTTACTTGCGTGACCCTAGCATGGTATGATAACCATGCTAATTCAAGGAAAAGGACCACTAAAGTTATATCTATGTTATCTAGCTATAAAAATTTATGACCTGTAAAATATATTAATTCACGGTGTTATTAATTCTATTAGAATCAACTTTAATTCATGTCTTATATTTTGTTGAGTCACCCTTGATAAATTTTCTACAAGGAAGTTTTCTATTATGGTATTTCGTTCTTTGTTTGTTAGTTAATTTGTCACGCACACCAATTTCGTCAAAATGAAATACATTTGAGAGCTGTTATTTCTTCGTTTCATTAATCCCCATATGTTCATTATTGTACCAAATCATGTCTAATAACTTAAAAAATTCCCTGAGACTATTTGTTATAGAAAACACTAATTTTGAACCAAAGGAAAAATAATTCAATTAATTAATGTTTATATATTAATATTTATGTTTATTAAATCTTATTTACCATTTTTCTGATTGCTTAATATTACCTAAATAAATAAAAGGAAACTATGATAATTGATACTTTCAAAAAGAATTTTCTATACGAGTGGTAAAAATTTAATACACAATACACTCCTCTATGACGTCACGAGGGGGGGCTGCGCAGAAGAAACTCAATTTCGTCTCTTTTATGAGCGTAACTTATAGGTTATATCAAAGACAATATAAGATAGACGCTCAACTTGATAGGGCACATGCAAAAATAATAACAACCAATCAGAAGCGATCAGTAGCATACGTCACACCTAACAATAATAAACGTACGACCCCCCCCCCCCTTGAAATTCACAGAAGGATAATCTTTAGTCTTAACGTGTGAAGTCATTAAAAATATAAATATTCTCTACTGATTAGGGATCAGAGAACTAATTACTTTATTATTGATTAAGTTACAAGATCTCATATGTGGTTCAATTTAGTATCTTGAATACAGGATACAGTAACATAGGGTATGGTAATCAGCTGATAGAATCTATCAAGGTATATTAACTACAAGGTAGAGTATTGCGCAGGTTCATATCAAGATGATTACAGTTTTGTTGTGAAAGACGCTTCGGTGGCCCGGGTTAATTATATTTACATAGAAACAAGGTATGTTATTTGAAATTTTTTGAATAGAAAGCTTAACTTCTTTTTATTTGACTAAATTGGCTAATTTTAGCATTGCCTTGATTATTCTCAAGATATATAAACTAAAAAGATATGCTAAATGCCTTGATACGAATTTAAGACTCTTCTGCGCATAAACAAATACAAACGTACGAACGCACAGAAGTGACCCTGCAATATTACTTTACATACTCTATATACTGTACAGCGGGTTGAATAGTTATTTGTATAGAAGAATTTGCCCACGGTTGTTAATGCAGTGTACAGATAGCAAGGTTCATAAACTATAGTGTATATAAACCTTGCTGTGTAGTATATAAAGTATGCAATCTAATATTGCAGGGTCACATCTGTGCATTCGTATGTGCGTATTTCTTTATGCGCAGAAGAGTTTAAAATTTGTATCAAGGCGTAGCATACCTGGTAAGTTAATGTATCTTGGAATCTATAGTTTGACGTGACCACCGGATGACTGGAAATGGCGACTCTGACCACACTTTGAAATATGGGAAAACCTACTTAAACTTAGCTCTTCTAAATTTAATTTTTTTCTGATCAATTACTAACTAGGCATTGGTTAAATTGTATTCCATTATTTTTTTCCTTATTTGTTATTCATAGGAACTGCAATTTAGCAGTTAACTAGCACTACTTTACGCTCCTAGGTAGCATATTTTCAAGACCCTATTTTTTATAGATAAGTTTAAGAAATTAACAATAAAAACACACCTGAATTATATCTATATATTCAACTTTGAGGTTCGATCGCCATTTTCGCTTATCTTTTAACACTGGGTATCATTGCCTTTTTCACATGGAGAGATCTTGACCACGGGAGTCTTTGTCCTAAAATCCAAAAGAGCGAATAATAAGCAAAAAAATTAAGTGGGTTGTCTCTAGCATTCTACCCCCCACACCTATTCCAACTGTTGTTGTAAGAGCATATACTGCAGTTTCATGTTAAAAAGAAATAGCATTAAATTGCTCGACATGTAAACTTTGAAATATACTACGATATTAAGAATATTTGTCTATTATGATAAAATGTCAAAAATTGATTTGAGCTACTCTAAATATTTTCAAATGTCTCAGGATATCGTTTGAGTTATTTTTCAAGGGTAAGTAGTATTTAACAAACGGCCATCTGAAAATAAGATCTTTGACATTTTATTGTCACCGTAATGAGCATTGGCACAGGGGTGGAATATACCTAGAACCACTGAGGGAGCGTAGTAAAGTCAACGAATCGAAAAAATCTGATGAAATTCATGAAACCAATGAAATTTATGGACCATCGCTTTGGTGCTATAAATTGCTTCATTTCATGTTGTTACACTTCTCGCCATCGAAACTGAATACAAACTAAGAACTCTCACCGTCTCAATCTGCCCGCCAAACGCTTTTCAAATGTGAACAGTAAAGGCTCTTTTTGAGCGTGCACTTGCCCGTGGATGTGAGTGTCAATATAAACGGGGCTTAAAACTTAAATGTTTATATTTCGTTTTCAATTTGACCTTGGTAATTCTATTAGCATATTTCTATATTAGTGCCTATGAGTAAGATGAATTGCATTAAAATATGGTTTAGAAGATAAAGGCTTTATTATTGATATATTATTCATTAAGTTATAGTACAATTGCAGCATATCTAAGATTTATTCTATCAACTTTTGTGATCTAGCCTGGTTAATTAATTCATCTAGCCTACCTATTTATCACTACGTAAAGTTATTTACGTCATCTAACTACTTTATAAACTGACCTGATGAAGTTACTTATTCAATCTAATCTATTAATTTACAACTAATAACCATATATCAATTTATCGGATCGAACACATTTCAAAAAGCAAGGATAGGTCGAGGTGATCAATAATTTTTTTAAATTAAAATAGTATGCATATCACAGAAGCAAAAGTAGAAAATAAATGAACATGTTAGATTTGGTCCTAGAAAATAAATAGTCTTATCTAATTGATACCGGGACCTAACTCGAGATTATAATTTAATAGAGTAAATATAGTGACTGAAAATGTCATGTAAAAAGTCTGACTACTGCTAACCGGACCGATATTTCAACCTACACTAATAGTTGATATACATTTACTTAGTTTACTAGTAGTTGATATAACCAACACGAGATGTTGATATAACCTACACGACTAGTTGATATAACCTACACGAATAGTTGATATAACCTACACGAATAGTTGATATAACCTACACGAATAGTTGATATAACCTACATGAATAGTTGATATAACCTACACGAATAGTTGATATAACCTAAACGAGTAGTTAATGTAACCTACACGAGTAGTTAATTTAACCTACACGAGTAGTTAGTATAACCTACACGAGTAGTTGATTTAACCTACACGACTAGTTGATATAACCTACACGACTAGTTGATATAACCTACACGAATAGTTGATATAACCTACACGAATAGTTGATATAACCTACACGAGTAGTTAATTTAACCTACACGAGTAGTTAGTATAACCTACACGAGTAGTTGATATAACTTACACGACTAGTTGATATAACCTACACGACTAGTTGATATAACCTACACGAATAGTTGATGTAACCTACACGAGTAGTTAATGTAACCTACACGAGTAGTTGGTATAACCTACACAAGTAGTTGGTATAACCTACACGAGTAGTTGGTATAACACATAGGAGTGATTGAAGAAACATACACAAGTAGTTGATGTAACCTTGTTCTGTAGTTGTTTTAACCATTACATTTAATTAGTTCAGCCATCACGAGTAGTTTTGACTATCACAGATAGTTGTTGTGACCATCGGAAATTAAAAAATAATCAAATCACATATGTGTTGTTTTAACCAACGTCAATTTAACTCATTTTAAATAGTACCTGCAACTCACCACGTAGGTAGGCGCACAGATAAACCATAAAATTTAGTCAAATCAAATATGATTTGATTCAACTAATCCTTTCTCTGTGTGTATTATTGTAAAGGAAAAAAGTACCAGAGGTAATTCATTTCGGTGACAGGAATTTTGCCAGGGTGGAATTTTGCCAGCCGGATTTTTGCCCGGCGGAATATTCCCCGTGGATTATGTATTCCTGGGTTTAAATTGGTAAATTACAAATTATAACTATAAAATGTGAGATGCAACTTACATAAATATAAAATGTTTTAATGTAACTTTAACATATTGTACTATGACAAGTTTTATTTACCCAATGTAAAATAGCCACGAAATTGGAAATAAAATGAGTTTGATTTTACTTATGAAATTACAGAAAATCTTTTAAATATGACTGTTATATATTTTGACAGTAGTTTAGTTTTAAATATATGGTTTGTTATTTTTCAAATACTATAGTTCATCAATCTTAACTGTTGTTTGCAATTCACTTACGGCTTTCTTCACCTTTGTGATGAGATATGACAATATGTTCATTAATATGTTATATGATTTCATAGTTTTCAGTCTTACATAAAGTATTAATATGTTTTTTTAAATAATGATATCTTTTCCACTTGAACATAATACATAATACCATTGTGAAAGGGATAAGACAATAGCTGTAATGGAGCAAACTTCAGGAACCAACTGATTACAATGAATTAATATATATCCTACTTTTTCAAGTCGTTAAATACCATTCATAACATCTATTAAATTGTAACGATTATGTAGTTTGCTTCTTAAATTTTCGAAAATGTAGAATTATTGCTAGTTAGGTTAACCATACTTTTTTCAATTACGGTGATAAGTGAATTCTACAAGAATGTTAGAATATATGTATAACAGTTTTAATTAAAAGATGTTCAGTAATAATCTTAAGTAAATTCAAAGTTAATTTTATTTTAATTTCCGTGGCTATTTAATATAAGTTAAATAAAAACTCTCACATTTTATACTTATAATTTACAATTTAAACCTAGAAATATATAATCCAATGGGAAAAATCCGCCTGGCAAAATTGTACACTGGCAAAATTCCTAGAACCTTCATTTCATCCAAAACAATCTTTGTAATACAAATTAAATATATCAGCTTTATAAAACCATAAGTTTTAATAATCTATATATTATTTACAGAATATGCACACGAATTGATGCTCTTTATATTGGAGGAAGTAGTCTATGATCCAAGTTCGTTTAAGTTGGATATAGACTCTTTAAAGGTCCCAGACACGCTATCTGCTTCAGCACCTACGCCAGATACAGAGAATCTATCTGTCAGAAGCAGGTATAGGTCTCCTTGTATTTCTTTCGAAAGTGAAGATGAAGAGAGCTATTGAGAAGAAGAGTCACATTAGAGCTAAATTATCTTGATGTAGCTAACAATTCATTTGAACTATTCTAGCTGTAATCAATTGCAATATCTTGCACAAGATTAGTTTCTATTTCGCTCTACATCTATGTATGTATGTGATTAATGACTGAATCGCATTTCTAGTTGCCGTTGTTGTTCAACTTCAATAAATAATAATTCTATTTTGTAGCAAAAATTGTTTAGGGGCGTTTAGACTGTCAATCGTGACTGACAATTTTGATTGTTTACGTCACAAACACCTCAAATCTGCCCACTTTTCGACACTGTCAATGAAGATTGAGTGATCTCTCGCTGTTCAAAATCAATGCGCATTGATTTGAACAGCGAGAGATCACTCAATCTCCATTGACAGTGTCGAAAAGTGGGCGGATTTGAGGTGTTTGTGACATAGAACAAACAAAATTGTCAATCATGATTGATAGTCTAAACGCCTCTTCATTAATTACACTAGGTTCATACAGCTACTTGAAATTTATATCAGGTTGTTACAAAAATAATGAAACTTTGTGACGTTGTTAGTTTACTTCCTTATAACGTCTCAGTGTATGGGCTCTAAGTGATTAGGATCCTACTCTATAAAGTATTTTCAGATTCCTTTCTCTTTATATATCTCTTTCTACTAAATACTCATGGTACCATGCCCTAGAACCACCTTGCCACTATGGTTCCGACCTCAGGCCTCTGGTCCAAGCTTAACTGTATTTAAGGGTAATAATGGTAAAGTAATTAACACTTAAAGAGAATATAATCATTGGTCAAGCACATGTTATTACAAAGAATATCTCCACTAGAACGCTCGCAAGTTAAGGTCTCAAATAACTACGAACAGGAGATAAGGTGTGTAGCTCACGAGAGCGAATCGGTAACTGACTTGACTGTCACTTACTTACAATCATATAGGTTCGTGATGATAGTAATCCATACACAATTGCTGTGTTTACATCACCACATCGCTCCCCCCTTCCGAAAATTTCAAAGTTACAATTCACATTTTTCCAAAACTGCCAGCTGGTTTGTCTACCCATTGTTACTCTATATTGAACAATGTTCAGACGCTCACGCTGTTAGTGGAAACATGTATTTTGGAACTCTTGAAATTTCTCGAACCGGTAATAAATACATTATTAGAAAATTGAAAAATTTGAGTTTTAATTCGTTCTAGAAATATGTAAGACTAATGTGCATTCACCAAATTTTCTTAAATTTTTAATCTTACCTATACAATCTTAATTTTGCTTTAACAATATTTTTATTTATTCTCAAAATAATCTAAGTTACTCCTACCTAATATGTCTCAGTTCAAAATGTAACAACTTTTTCATTTTATAAACGTAATAACTTGCCTAATCTATTTGAGATCTCACCCCTCCCCTCCTAATATGTAGATTTTTAGTCTAAATATTAACAGAGACCTTTGATCACTCCAATACATTACACAAATTGTTACTGCATTTACATTTAAAAAAAAATTTATAATAAAAAAAAAAAAATTTCATTTATAAGAAATATATTTAATTAACTTAGTTATGTTTTATTTTAATTTATCATATGTTATGATATCGTATTTTATGACTTTTTAATGAATTTATATTCGTAATTGCATTTATATGAATTTTGATCGTCTTTATCAAATTTTGAGACAGTTGTGATCTTTAAATTTAAATCTTAAAATTAACACCGAAAAAAAAATTAAACTTAAAATTAACACCGAAAAAAAAAATAAACTTAAAATTAAATTCAATTGAAAAAACGATTATTATTAATTTTCACTTAAAATTACCCAAACTTAAAATTAAAAACAAATTTAAAATAATGATCAAATTTAGTTTAAGAAAAAAAAATCTTAAATGCTGTTAGGTTTAGTTTTGGTAATTTCGCTTTTTGGCTTTCGTTTTGCCTGAGGCATTACTATAATTGTTGTCGCCTGTATATTAACTGCCAGATCATTAAAAACATTTACTGTTCCACCTAGTTCCCCTGATCTAAAGGGGTACCGCGTTTTATCTGATTAAAGGCCTCAGTCGCCATCTGAGACCTCAAATTCCTAATTTCGTACATCCTCATGTCTTCTTCTGACTTCATCTTTCTTGACTGATTATAACCACATACCAGAATCATCACAACTAGCAATGTTAGAATTAATACCAAAACGTCGCTAAACAAATCTGGTATTAGGTCGTACTTTGTAGACCCCATGTTTTTAATGGTTTGCTCCAAATGAGCCTTGTTCATCGAAGTTGATTTCTGGATCAGCTCCACTACCGAATTCAGGTCAAAGTTGCTCTGAGTCTGTCCCATCGCTCCAGCTGATTACTTCTCACGACCTTGAATTACAGTTCTGTGTGTCAACCGGCTGTGAGTGGCTGAGAGTCAGTCACTGGCTGTATTTGGGTCTGTTGGCTGTGTGGATGGCTGTGGCCTTGCTGCCTCACGGTCACTGAAATCAAAACGATACTGTTAGAACATGGCCCCTGTTCATTTTTTAGGTATTTTATCAGATTTCAGTCTCATTTTGAATTAATCATTTTTGCTTTTAAATTATTTCAGTATTTTATCCTAAATTTGAATATATATATATATTTTTTTTTTCAAATTTTCATTCTGATTTCAAACAATTTTACTACTACGTTTACAGAATATAATTCATCTTATTCGTTACACCAACATATAAACACAAAATTTAAAATTAACATGCATACAACAAAAAAAAATTAATCCTCTTAAAATTGTTATATGAAATTTTATATTAATAAAATTCATAATTCATCCCATCAACTTAAACTAAATACATACAAATATTACAATTAAAATACATACAATAATTCTCTTACTGAGCAAAGGAAATATTGTAGTTTGAACAATGAATTGTATGCTCTGTTTGTTTGACTCGCGTAAGCAAAAAAAAATGTAAACATTTCTCTGACTCTTTGCATGTAACCGTGTTATATCTCACGTGTTCGTGTAACTGTAACATGTTACCCATGTTACTTCGTTTTATGTGTTCCTTTTGTGGGCTAAATGTGATGTTTGTTTATATTCAAATTTCTCATAATTTGATTTCCTGTTTAATGATGTTAATGAAATTATTTAATTAATTTGTTGTGAATTTTTCCAACTTAGTTAGATAATTTATATTGCTCGTTATCGTTTGATGTCCTAATTGAATTATAGCTTTGTTTTTTTTTTCACTTGTAATACTGTACCTGGTCCTTTCCAATTTAATTGTAATTTATGTGTTTTTTGATGATTTCTAATTAATACTCTATCACCTATCTGTATAATTTTGTCTTTTCGTGTCTTATTGTGGTAAATTATGCGTTTGTTTGATTGATTAATTATGTTAGCTCTTATCTGATCTTGAATAAATAGAGCTTGTCTGGCCTTGATTTTGACTATTGATTCTGATGTATCTAAATTGTAAATGTTATCCAAATTTTCTGCTTGAATATTTGGTGATGTGTCTCTCCCAAAAAGAGCGTATGAGGGTGTATCTTTCAAGGTCAAATTTAATTGGTTGTTAATTGTGTTTTGGACAATATCGAGAAACATGTCCCAATTATTGTGATCTACTGTGGCTACATAGAATCTTAATAATTTGTTAATTCTCTGGTTATTACGTTCACAAATTCCATTGGAATATGCTGAATATGGTAATACCTCACATTTGTATATCTGATGTATTTCACTGAAAGTTCTAATTGCGTTAGACTTGAATTCTTTCGCACAATCCGACATTAACGTTTTGGGATATCCACAACGACTAAATGTTTTACTTAGACAATCAATTACTGTGTTAGTTGATTTGTCAGCTACTGCGTGTAATTCGTTATATCTTGTCAACATACATGTTATTGATAAAATATATTTGTTGTTCGTGTCAGTTGTTATAAAAGGTCCTGTAAAATCAAATGAAACTGTTTCAAATGGTGTATTAGCTACTGGGGCAGACATTAATTTAATTGGTGTATCTAGACTTCCTTTAAGGATTTTGCAAATGTCACATCTTTTAATAAAAGATTCTATGACCGATCTTTCTTGAAAATTATAATATTTTAGTCGAAATTTAAATAGCGTATGAGCTAAACCACAATGGGTGTTAAAATGTATTGAATTAATTACTAAATTGATCATTTCATTTGGTGTAACATAATTAACAATACTGGCTGCCCGAGAATCTATTTTCCGATGTCGATATAATATTCCGTCTAATATGAAAAATTCAGCTATGTTCCTAGATGTTCCTAATTGTTTTTTCTGTAATATATCCATTATTTCCTTACAAGCAAAGTCGTTTGACTGTGCAGTCTTTAGTCTGTTTAAAGTCCATGTTATGTCTTCGTGTTTAGGTATGTAGTTCAGAAATGGTTTTTCTTTGTTGATTTTATACAATTTAGATGTATCTGATTCTTGTTCGTTGTCTGAGTCTGTTTCTGAGTCATTGTCATTGTCGTTAATAATTTGTGGTACATTTAGCTTAGCCCTCGATCTTGTGGTTGCTATATAATTTTCAATTGAATTACAACTTTCATTAGATGGTGTTAAAAGTTCACAATCATCTATTGTTTCTTCCGTTAAAGGAGTTAATCTACTAAGGGTATCGGCTACCACATTTCTCTTACCTTCAAAATATTTGATGGTACATTCATATGTGCTAGCTTCGATTGCCCACCTGGCCATCGCCGTGTCTAAAGGCAGTTTATCACCAAAAAATGCACATAAGGGTTTGTGATCAGTTAAAATGGTAATAGGATACCCTAGACATAGATACTGAAATTCCTTTAAAGCTAGATGTATTGCAAGAAACTCTAGTTTAGTCGTGGAGTACCTTTTTTGAGTAGAATTTAATGATTTACTGAAATATGCTATGGGTCTTAATGTTTTGCTTTTGGTCGAATCTGGTTGTAGCAATGCTGCGCCAACTCCGGTATTTGAGCTGTCAGTAAATAAATAAAATGGTCTGGAATAATTTGGATGAGCTAAAACCGTATCTGATGTCAATATATTTTTGAGACTAGTGAAGCTAGCCTCACATTCGTCAGTCCAGTCAAATTTAGTGTCCTTCCTTAATAGTCTATATAATGGGTCGGCTTTCTGACTAAATTTAGGTACGAACTTACGAAAATAATTCGCAAGCCCTAAAAATCGCTGAGGTTGTTTTACATCTGTTGGTCTAGATGCTTCTCTAAGTTTTTCGTTTTGGATACATCGGATGCCCTCAGTAGTGACTCGATGTCCAAGAAAATTAATTTCGTGTTTAAAGAATTCACACTTCTCTAATTTTAATCTCAAATGAGCGTCACGTAAATTCATTAGCACTTGGCCAATATCATTTAAATGTTGTTCATATGATCGACTAAAAATTAGGATGTCATCAATAAATACGAAACATAGTTTCCCTAATACATTACTTAACGCTTTTGTCATTATTGCTTGAAATACTTTTGGACTATTGACATAACCGAATGGTAGCTTTCTGAACTGCCACTTTTTACCATTTACCGCAAATGCTGTAAGTTTTTTAGACTCCTCGGAGAGTTCCACCTGGTGAAATGCACTCCTCAGATCTAAACTAGAAAATATCTTTGATCCACCTAAAGATCCAAGCATGTCGTCAACCCTAGGTAACGGAAATCCTTGTATATGGACACACTTATTTAATGATCTGAAATCTATTACGGGTCGTATTTCCCCATTCTTTTTATGAACAACGATAACCGGGAAGTTGTACTCGGACATTGAAGGTTCTATAGTTCCTTCCTTTAACATTGACTTATTGACTTCTTCAAGTTGTTCTTGAAATTTATGTGGTATTCTATACGGCATTTTGTTTATCACTATATTAGGATCTTTCAATATTATTGTGTGTTTACATATACTAGTAGTCCCGATTTCTTCGTCCTTGATCGTGATTACGTCTCTAAAGTCATTTAGTAACTGCGTCATTTTGTCTTCATACTCTGACATTCCACATGATATGTCAGCATTAACTAACCTTCTCGGTGCTGATGGCACTGTCTGAGAATTGTTTTCTACATCAGCACTTAATGTGCTGTCACGGCTTCTATCAGCGCTTCCGTCACGTGATATTTTACACTTCATATCTCGGTTGCCATGCGTTGTAACTAATGGCTCTCCATTAATTCCAACTGCATGTACCTTTGACTTTTCATAAATTAGTTCAGGGATAACGTTTCGTTCAAATGGCTTTGGTTTTTCGTCACTCAACACGTTTCCTAATCTAGATTTATGAGTCCTATTATTTAAACACTCCGATATAGTCGCTATATTTACTTCGACTTGCTCTTCGTACGTCTGGAGGTTCCCAACTATCATATTGTCCCGTAATATGATATCACTATCCGTCGGATTCATTACGAAAACTGGGCATATTGACACTTGATCTCCCTCTTTTTTTGTGTCTTTGATTTTTATTAGTGTTTCGGCTATCACTAAACCACTATTGAAACTTCTTTTAGCTATAATATAACTTCCTGCTTCGTTGTTTTTGACAAATCCATACAATATTTGTACGCTGTTTGCCTCAACGACTTGGCTATTTATATGAACATTTCCGTTTTTCTCGCGTTTTTTATTTTTATTCCTTGACTTCGTGTTTACCTCGGATTTCATAACCTTCATTTGCCCTTTTTGTTGAGGTTTAACTCCTACTTTCGCAATACTACTGCGGCTGTTTGTTCGTTCCTTTATTTGTCTTATCAACGTTCTTCGTTTTGACCTATTTGAAGTAAGAACCAGCTCTGATATTAAGCAATCTGTGCTTAATAGTTCTTTAGTAGCTATTCTACGTTTTTCCATAAACGGAATTTTTTCTTCACCTAATTTTAATATTTTCTTATCAAAATCAATTTGCGCGTTCGTTAACACGTCCCTTCCTAATATTACATCATATGGTAAGCTGTTGTTGTTGATTAGTAAAGCGTTTACTGTTTGCTTGTGGGATTTTGACATTAATTCAAATTTTACTTCACCTTTTACTTCGGAACGTCCGTTTATGCCTTTAATAGTTACGTTTGATTTTATTATGTCCTCGTGACTCGCCTTGTAATTAAAATTACGACTGTTTAAAATCGTTCTCTCGCTCCCTGAATCTATTAAAGCTTCCCAATCAAATTCTTTACTATGTAAAATTATCGTTGGCTTAGAAGTCCCTTTTATCGTATAATGACAGTCCATCAATCCGCTTAATTCATCTTTATTTTTTACTAATTGGACTGTTATATATGTTTCGCTCGTTTTTTTATCCTCAACGCTTAACTCTTCTTCTTTTAATAAATCGAACTTATTTTTACATTCACAACTTGTGTTGAGTGACGATTTACCTTTGCCATTGAATTTAACGTGCACTGGATCTAATTTATTCATGTTCAATTCACATTCGTACACGGAGCTACCGACCGTTTTCCCGTGAGACCTATCTTGTTTTTTACTTGTGTTTGTATTTACATGTTTTTGCGAAAATCCTTGGCCTGTTGAGCCCGACATTCTCTACCTATATGTCCTATTTTGTTGCAACGGTAGCACTTAATTGTACCACTGCTGCTGTGAGGGGTAAGGGTAGGGTGGGGGTTACTAATGTTGTGTACATATGCTCTGCCTGTGTGATTGTATTTGAATCTGCTTCTACGTGCATACCTACCTGATGTTCCTCTGTCATAAGTGTAATATGCTTCTGTATCTTCCTGCATATCCTCGTGGAACTTGCCTTGATTCTCACCCTCGGGTTTTTCTATCAAATAGGTTTCTGTGTCATTGAAATTCTTCTTTGGTATTAGAATTTTTTTATCATGTGGCAAAGATCTTATTTTCTTCGTTGTAGCAGACAGTAAATTAGCTGTTGTCTTAAAAGGACCTTCTACGACTCCTTTGATGATACTGGGGTTGATCTGTGGACCCAATATTGTTAAATACATTGATGTATTCATAAGATCTTTTGCGTGATTTTTTAATTTGCGTGTGAATGATTCATCGCTTTCAGTTGCTGTCCTTATTGGAAATTGGGCGTTCATTGTGTCGTCATTTAATATAAAATCCGTGACTTCGCCTATCTTTTCTAATGTACTTAAGATGTCACTGGCAGCTGTAGCTTCATCCTTCAATTTATTAGTGTATAATTCATGACATACACTGTAGATATCCTTACTGTCTTTCTGCACATATGTGTCTTCTAGTACCGTGCATATCTCTTGGTATGTGCTATCCTTAAATGTTTTACCGTTAACAACGTTATTAACCGTAATTTGAAAATCTCCTAGCTTGCAATCAGCGCTCCTGAAAAGGATCTTCTTTTTTTCTGCGTCATCTTTATCCCCTAAGCTGGATATATGATTATTTAATAGGCTGAGATGCTGACGGAACGTGTTCTTCTCCTCGAAAGCTGGATCCTCTGGCCTTCTTCTTCCCCTGAATATCGGCAATGAATCAGAATTTATGATCGTCGTACTTCTACTTTTAATTATCTCTTGGAGTTGAGCTTGTGTTAATTCAACCGCCATTTTGGGGGGTGTTTTGGGTGGTGTCTTGGGGGGTGTTTTGGGTGGTGTCTTGGGGGGTGTTTTGGGCTGTTTAGTTTTCTGTACTCTGGGTTTAGTTCGTCTTCCAGATCTAAGTTCTACAGCCTCAGCATTAATCGCTTCGTCCTCTGAGGTTGGCCTGTGTTTCCTATCCTAATGAAGTGTTATTGTGTACTTAAACAAGTGTAGTGCACATGTAATCACAAATTACGAAAAAGAAAGAAAAAATAATAGGTTATCCAAAAAAAAAATTATCCGTCAAACATTAAAAAATAATCAATAAATAATAAATGAAATATAATTAAATATAGAGCAATATTTGTTAAATCAATAAATATAAAATATTTATACCTTTCAATTAATAACGACACTCAGCAAAGCTAAAAGAAATGCATGCACACATACATCCTATAATTTTAACTGCTGCAGTAATGATTAATTACCTTCTGCTTATTGCTTATTCATCAACACAATTCTTGACTAAACAGAACAGATTTATTCACCACTGACTAAGGTCTAACACTTAGATCTTACTCCGATCGCTTCAGAAATGAGACTGAACGCAAAGATGACATTAGATTATATGTTATACTCAACTTTCGGTTCCATGTACAGTGGGTCCCGCTTATCAGGTTTTGTCGTTGATTTTTGCTCTGATGTTAACTGTTATGTTGTTAACTGAACGTTGTGCACTGTATGTTATGCACTGTATGTTAACTGAATGTTTACTGAATGTTAACTTTTCACTGAATGTTGAATGTTCACTGAATGTAAAAAATTCACTGAATGTTGAATGTTCACTGAATGTTAAAAATTCACTGAATGTTGAATGATCACTGAATGTTGCAGTTTGAATAAATACTTTTCAGATGTAGTATTTAAACAAATTAGACTCTCAATTTCTGGTTGATTTACGGCTTTTTTGCATGTTGTTTATAATCGAATGTTTTCCATCACCATTCGCCAACGTGCAACGCTTAACCCATTCGCTTCCTCCCTCCGTGCTTTCCAGTTTCTTCCTGAATTTTCCAGAATTTCCAGAATTTTTTTTTTTTTTCAGACTGGTCAGTCTTGTTGATTGTCTCTGCTCATTCAAATTTCAAATTAGGCCATCTGTACTCTCCTTATCCTTCCGATAATTTTCGAGATGCCGTTTGCTTGACCTTGAATTGAATTATCTTTATACTTTATCACAAAAACTGAACACCTTAATTGGATCGTACCTTCATATAGGGTCGCAAAACCCGGTCTTGCTGTAATCAAATACTCTCCAATCAGATGGTTAACTTAGTTTTTGGTAAATTACAAAGCTTTCAATCTTTTACTTTAGTAATTGAATTTCCGCACATTAAATTCGAATTACTTAATCACGCACCATACGGCCACCAATGTGACGTTGTTAGTTTACTTCCTTATAACGTCTCAGTGTATGGGCTCAAAGTGATTAGGATCCTACTCTATAAAGTATTTTCAGATTCCTTTCTCTTTATATATCTCTTTCTACTAAATACTCATGGTACCATGCCCTAGAACCACCTTGCCACTATGGTTCCGACCTCAGGCCTCTGGTCCAAGCTTAACTGTATTTAAGGGTAATAATGGTAAAGTAATTAACACTTAAAGAGAATATAATCATTGGTCAAGCACATGTTATTACAAAGAATATCTCCACTAGAACGCTCGCAAGTTAAGGTCTCAAATAACTACTAACAGGAGATAAGGTGTGTAGCTCACGAGAGCGAATCGGTAACTGACTTGACTGTCACTTACTTACAATCATATAGGTTCGTGATGATAGTAATGCATACACAATTGCTGTGTTTACATTACCACAACTTGTTACAATTGAATGTAGAAATATATATATAGTTGTGCAAAATGTAGCAATGATTTTAACATTATTAGTTTTCAATTTAATAAAATAGATTACAAGTTATCAGAATCACCTTTCAAGGATAAACTCATGAATGTCTGTTATTTATAAAATCAATAAAGTTGATACCAATATAGTTTAATTTTCTTAATCAGTTTTCCCTCTTCGTACTGTATTTATCAATTCTCACTAGGCCTGTGGCATTATGATAAAAGCATAAAAATATATTCGTGAACAAATTTATCATAAGAAAGGATTTTTTTATGCTTATGAAATAGAAGATAAGACATCCATGGATAAGAGACCTACACAGTCAGTCTGCTTACCTATGTATAAGAGTCCTACACAGTCAGTCTGCTTACCCATGGATATAGAAAGTTAGAAAGAAAAGGAAGAAGTTGAGGAAAGATACAAAGGCCTCGCTTGGTGGGCAGCTTCCACGTGGAGCGAGGGGGAACGCTCCGGGGTTGTCTCCGGATGCGGCCAATAGACCACCGGGCCACCCGGAAAGGAGTGGGGCGGATTCCCCGAGAGGGGAGAGGCCTCACACCCTCGGGGGGACTACGGAGGGAGGCCGGTCCAGCCAGCCTGCCAACCTCCTTAAACATCTGTACGGCGAGGGCACTTTCGGTGACCGATCCACTGGGGTACCTCTGGTGTCGGACAGACACTGTCGGCTGCTAGTAGAGGTAAGGCTTAGGACGATCCATCCAAACCCTGGACCTATGCGCAGGGGGAGGAGAAGTCGTGGGGAGGGAAGAAGGGTTAGAAATAGTCGTAGGTATAGAAATAGAAGGGTGGGAAGAATAGGGGTGGGTGGGGGTGAGAATAGGAGGGAAGCCACAATAGTCACATGGAATTTACAAAGAGTTTCATTAAGGGATCACAATAGGAGAAGGTTAGGTAAAATTTTAGATTACATAGTTAGACGGGGATGGGAGATGGTCCTGGTTTCTGAGCTTAACTCAGACCAGGAGGGGGTAATTTGGCTAGGAGATGATAGGGACCAAATAGCTTTAGTTCACGGTAGGAAGTCAGGGATAATTCTTAGAGGGGAAGCTTTAGATAGTTGGAAGAGGGAGGGTCAGAAGAAATGGTTAGGAGAGAGGGTGACAGCAGTCACCCTCCAGGGCCTTAGATTAGTCGCTGCTTATCAGCCTATTTGGGGTAGGGATTTAGAGGGAATGGATAGATATAGAATAGATTTAGAAAATCAGGTAAGTATGACTAGCGGGGTGGAGGTATTAGTAATAGGAGGGGATTTTAATGCTAATGTAGGGTCAAATAGGCAGAGAAGAGGGGTGAGTGGGAAGTTTGGGATAGGGCCAGGGAGTATTGCGGGGGAAGATCTAGTTAATTGGTGTGAGGAACAGGGGTTAGCGTGGGTAAATAGTTTCATGCCACATAGGAATAGGGGGACTTGGTTTAGTAACGTGTATAGGAGGTGGTATGAGTTAGATGGGTTCATGGTTAAGGGAGTAGATAGACATAGGTTAGATAGGAGTGTAGGGACGGTCAGAGAAAATACTTTCTCTGACCATAGGCCTAAGAAACTAGTGATAAGGTATAGGGGTAAGAGATGGAGGGAGGTTGTTAAAATTAGGTTAAATCAGTGGGTTAACAACGTTAAGACATAGAGTTTATTTAAAGAGTAAATATGTTATACAATTAGAAGTCTATGGAGAGATGAGTGGAACTCATCTCTCACTGAGTAATGTTCAAGACAGACTGATTTCAGAAACTACAAGACAGGGTATTTAACCCTCGACGGAAGTGTGATCGACTTTAGACCTTATGTCCGTTTCTCATTAAAAGTAATACTTAGTTATTGAAACAATAGGTAATTTAATATAGCTGAGCTAGTCTAACAGGAAGTTAACATTAAATATATAACGAGTGTGTAATACATTTAACTAAAATTTCAACACTCCTCCTCACACGACATTATATATTTTTCATACCTATTAATTTAACAAATTTGGTAAATCTATCAATAGGCAACGATTTAGAGAATATGTCAGACGATCCAAAAAAAAAAACAATGAACAACAATTTACATAGGAAATGAATTATTCTAAATTTAAAGACATAAATCTCATTTTAATCAATCCTAAAATTCAAAACATTAAAACTCAAATTGAAAAATTCTGAAATTCAAATTGAACAATCATAACTGCAAGAATTTTAAACATTTATTAATGGTTTAATTCTATTTCAAATAATTCCTTTCTTCCCCTCTTTTTATTTCTGAATGTCGATATAAAATAGAGTCTTCAGAAATCCAAAAAGAAAATATACTATGTGTATAAACTATTTCAAATTTACATATAACATAAAAAATAGTATGAATACACATCAAAACTGAACTTAACATATTGTGACATTCTTGCTTATTTTATTTCAATTTAACTTGTAAAAATTAACATTGATTAATAATCATGCAATTAAAATTAACATCCTTCCGTTAAAAAATAGAATTTCTATTTTTTAATTATTTTATTGAATAAAATTTACTATTAAATTCTTTCTTCAGAAAAATTGAAAGTTCGTTTAATATTTTACTGCAAATTAGTTATAAATATAACCATTTCATTTATGTATATTAATTTAAAAATATTTCATTCCTGCAAATTCCTAATTTATTTTGACTCTAAAATTTTCTAATCATCAAAATCTAATTAGTATTTCAAAATGAAAAATTATTTATTTCTAAATATTCACAAATATTCACAGTATGAATATCAATTCATCTGTATTCAATTCATATGCTCACCTAATAGACCGCGTACTTCTATTAAGTAAACATGCTGAGTCATCAATTAAAATAATAATTAAATGCTGTGTCGGTAGTTTTAGATTAATCTGCTGATCATTAAAAAGCAATAAAAATTCTATCTAACTACTATCCAAAAAGACTAATTTCAATTAATTTGAGAATTCACTTCACAAATGCTGAAGCAAGTTGTACACCTGTGCAAGAACCGTAGAGGCGAAAGTTAACTAAACCTACCACTAGACTAACATCAGGTTATTTATTTACTGTGAATAGAACTACAATATGGCGTAAGTTAAATGTCAGTTAAACTAAGTCTTTTTAGCAACTTAACACTACCACTTTCTTGTGTAGCTATTTACAAACAAACAAGTCTTTACTTATTTTACTTCTTGTAGTTGTAGTTCCCATAGCCACCACAAGTATGTGGAGTTGCTCCAGCTTTGCTGGGGCGTTTGTCCGGTTTGTTGTCCATAGCCACTCCAAGTACCGGCAGCTTGTCCAGTGGTTGCGGCACTCCAACCGCCCGGTGCCTGTTGTCCCCAGTTGCCGTAAGAGATTTGGGTTGGCGGTGTCTGTTGCTGCTGTGCATAGTAATTCTGCTGCTGTCCATAGTACCGTATCCTCCTCCTTGCTGGGTGTATCCAGATTGGGGTAGCTCTGGGATGAGTAGCTGTTATCCCCATAGCCCCCTGAACCGTAACCACTGCTGCTGGAGTTATCGCCCTGTTGATGTCTGTTTCCGTCTAGGGGAACAATCCCCGGTAACTTATTTGAAGTCATGTTTTTTCAAAGTATTTATTATCTTTCAATACTTAACAAACATAAACAACCAAACCAGTTAAATTGATTTACTGTTTGACTGAATTGATGTTTTAAAATTATTCTAATTCATAAGAATAACTTCACTGAATATAAGTATTTACTATCATTCAATACTTTAACAAACATAAACAACCAAAGCAGTTAACTTGATTTACTGTTTAACTGAATTGATGTTTTAACATTATTCTAATTCATAAGAATAACTGCACTGAATATAAGTATTTACTATCATTCAATACTTTAACAAAAATAAACAACCAAAGCAGTTAACTTGATTTACTGTTTAACTGAATTGATGTTTTAACATTATTCTAATTCATAAGAATAACTGCAGTGAATATAAGTATTTACTATCATTCAATACTTTAACAAACATAAACAACCAAAGCAGTTAACTTGATTTACTGTTTAACTGAATTGATGTTTTAACATTATTCTAATTCATAAGAATAACTGCACTGAATATAAGTATTTACTATCATTCAATACTTTAACAAACATAAACAACCAAAGCAGTTAACTTGATTTACTGTTTAACTGAATTGATGTTTTAACATTATTCTAATTCATAAGAATAACTGCACTGAATATAAGTATTTACTATCATTCAATACTTTAACAAAAATAAACAACCAAAGCAGTTAACTTGATTTACTGTTTAACTGAATTGATGTTTTAACATTATTCTAATTCATAAGAATAACTGCACTGAATATAAGTATTTACTATCATTCAATACTTTAACAAACATAAACAACCACAGCAGTTAAATTGATTTACTGTTTAACTGAGTTTGATGTTTTAAAATTATTCTAAATTCATAAGAATAACTTCACTGACTATAATTATTAATATTTAATTGGAACAGTAACACAGCCTTAGTTCGCAAGAACCTTTTGTTGAAAGACTGTTTACCAAAGGATAAGGTCACAGATTTAAAGGTAATTTGTGACCTCTCTTGACACCTCTTCCGCAAAAATACTAAATCATTATATTATAACACAAGTGCATTTTTCGCTAGAGCAATCATTATAATTGACCTCATTAGCGCGTGAATACGATATGCTTACGCAAGCGTTTTGAGTGATATGTTTCATATAGGTTAACACTTTTTTCACAGCACTTCGTTTTTATTACTATTATAAACTTCTAATTTGTTTAAACATAATTTGATTTATAAACTCTTATCGTTCACTGGGCCCATAACCTGTTAAAATTAGGTTAAATCAGTGGGTTAACAACGTTAAGACATAGAGTTTATTTAAAGAGTAAATATGTTATACAATTAGAAGTCTATGGAGAGATGAGTGGAACTCATCTCTCACTGAGTAATGTTCAAGACAGACTGATTTCAGAAACTACAAGACAGGGTATTTAACCCTCGACGGAAGTGTGATCGACT
>CANNZV010004552.1:27948-67242 GCA_947561585.1 Caprella mutica
GGAAGGGTAACTATTCTAATTTTTTTGAAACCTTTAAATATATGTTTATTCCTAATCATTTCTTCATGTTAATTATATTTAACTATGATTTGGTTCTTGTAATTTGAAATTAAATGAAGATTTATTGTTTAGAAGTTAATAAATAGATAGTGTAGAAATTGAAATAATACGGATATAAAAATTATTGTACTATAGTACACTTTATTTTGGTAAGATTTATATATTGTATAACTACAATTTAAGTATTAATTTAATATGTCATTTACCTTTAATATCGCGTAATTTGTATATGCTTATTAATTCTTTATCTAAACATAAATAATTTAAAATCAATGAAAAATAAATCGAATTAAAAAGAAAAAAGAAAACGCCAATTCTAGCTTAGGAAATGTGGTAAAAATAATTATAATACAATTTTTCCATTCAAAAAAAATAATAACGTTTTTAAATATTTCAAGACCTGATAACTTCGATAAGATAAGTGGTCTATCATAGAAAATAATTTAGCTATTTTATACATCAGTTACCCTTTCATTAGTTTACATTTTTATTAATTTATTTATTTAATAAATAATTTTCCTTGTAAGTTTATGATATTTTATGATAAATTGTTGTTAATGATTATAATTGATGTATGAGTCACTTCGAAGAAATCAAAATCCTAAGGATATTTAAAACTTAATTTTTGTTAAATACTATCAGTCAGAAAGATGCTAACATAATTGCCTTAATGGTTAAGCTGATGTCTGTCATTACTTTTTTTGCAAAAAGTTTATTTTTGATGCGGTGACCACACCCAATTACCTTTCATTTACAATTTCTCTTATCATGTTCGTAAGCAATTTAATTCGATGTGTAGAAATACTGTTTACTGAATTCATAATGAAATTGTATTTGACAATATGTCAAAATGCCATGCAAAAATAAAATCGAATAGACTCTTATTTCAGCATTCTGGAATGATTTCGAACCAATTTTTAATTAATCATATGAGCTAATATATTTCATTGATTAACTGATGTATGCTAAAAAAGAATAATTTATATCTATTATACATTAGTTACTCTTTTAAAGTATTACCGACTTTAGATTAGTTTCCAAAAAATAATTATACTTTAAATTAATTATTATTACCACTATTATATCGTCATTCCGATTTATTTCCTAAAAGGTTCATTACATAAAAAATAGAAATGAGTTTTCATTCATATCAGTCGTGTTCTTTTTCTACAATTTGATTTTACTTGAGGTTATGAAGGATTTAAAGCAAATAATTATAAATGAGATACGTACCCTGCATTGGATAGTGATGAACAGTCCTGGTATTACTATCAAGATTTAAAATAAACAATTAAACATGCCATTGCAGGTGATCTAACTGTTTTTTTTTCATATTTATTTATTTAATATATTTTAATACATAATATTTGAATATAAGTATAATATATAAAAAAAAATATATTCTGTTTCTGATAAAATTTTTGTCGTATAAAATATATATGTAAATATAATATTCAAATTATGTAACATACTAATGAGAGTCCGATATTTTTGACGGGAAATTATACTAGTAATTAGATATTGTTCGTGTTATATTTATAACATTTTGAGATTTTCATTTGCTGATGAAATCAATTTCTTTGTAAAAAGAATAAGGATTTTTTATAATTTACTTTAAATCACTGACAGCGACGGATGAATTTGAGAGAACGCAATAATTAATAAAATATCAAAAAATTTATATAATTAAAGTTGGTATTATTTACTTGTTTTAAGTGTGTGAACACATTCAAAATATATATAAGGGTCTGTTTAACTGATAGCTTTTTACCAAAAAATTGAAATACAATTAGTTTAGAGATATTGTTGTTAGAAAAGTATATTATACCTCAAAAATAAACATTCACAAAGATTTACATCGAATATAATAAGTTCATAGGAAACTAATTACATAATTCATAATAAATTAATTCATTCATAATAAACCAAGTCGAGTGAAAGGTATTTTATATGCAGCAGCCCCTTATTTTAACAGAAAAACCTTAGTTTTAATGTATAATTCCCCAGCCTACTCCCTTTCTATCCAATCTATTATAATATATGGAAAATCTGTTAACTCGCTACTCCAGCCATTGAGAACTATTTTAAACAGTATTTTGAGAATTATATTGAGTGTAAAAAAGATATTTAATTTTAGAACTGAATTAGAAGGAAATTTTACTGTTCTTGGATTTTCCAGGAATATGAAAATATTCCTGAAAATTATAGACACCCAATTTTTGATTTTAAATTAATTTTTTTTTAAAGATTACTGTATTAGTTAATATATTGATTTGAATTTAGGATTTTGTAGATATTGTAAATGTCTGTAACTTTTTACACGCATCGAATACACATAGTTTTTATATCTAGATTTACGCATCGTTTTCAAATTTAATATAGATTTCGTTACTAATTTTCGATGTATTAAATTATTTATCGATTCGGCATCTAAAATAGAAAGAGATTTATGATGTCAATTTCAGGGTTTTTTCATGTATCGATTAAAATAAATTAATAAATTTAGACACCCGCTGTCCTAGCTATGAATTCGACATAAGAAGATATTGAATCGATAGACCGTTGTTTACAGTGGCTATACAGGACACGTGAAGACAACAGTTATACTTCTAACAATGTAGTAACTGGCTGATAAATGTCATATATATTAAACTACATATATTTTGAAAGTGGTCACACACTTAGAACAAGTGAGTAGAACAAAATTTCAATGTATAATTATAATTTTAGATATTTTTATCAATTTGGCTACCAATTAATTATTTCGTTCTTTCAAACTCATCCATCGATCGAAGTGAAGTAAGGTGAATAATATAAATCACTAGGCTTGTGACAATATGCATTTAAAATCATAGATATTAAGAATATCAAAGACGAAACTGAATGAAATTGTATCGATTACTCTATACCGCTGATTTAGAACCATTCAATACTCTTTAATTCTCTCCGTCTATAATATTTTCAGGATCTATGATTTTAAATTCATATTGTCACAACTCTATAAATCACGCTAATTTAAAATCCTTAGCTAACTCTTTTAGATAAATTAGTAATTAATTTTATTCAAATTAGTTAAGTAATAACAGCTTTAAACCAATGAAACAATTCATTCAATATTAGAAACTCTTCACTAGATGACTTTTTACGGCGTTTTTATACATTTTTATTAAATAAGATGGTACTATTAAATTTGAGTAATTCAAGTAACATCAAAAAATTAATATGTACCCCTATAAACAATGTATATCGATTCGATTTCTTTTCGATTGCTGGGATATCGAATCGATGGATTGTTCCATCGAATCGACAGACCGTTGTTTGTAGGGACGTAGTCTATTTTAGGAGACATGTTGATATGTGTTTACATCCGATTGCAAACTTTGAAGCTTTAAATAAACATCAACTACTAATGATTCGACGAAATATGATTTTGAGAAAAGTTTCTTTTTATAAAATTTACATTAAATCCTATTATGTATAAATATACAAAAAACCACTCGCTTTGTATTACTTATTTCATTAAAAACTTGAACTTAATAATTGAACTTAAAAAAAATTGAACTTAATAATTATTCAATCTAATCATGTCAGCAAAATTAAAACATCTGACCAATTAATATTAATTAGAGATATATATTAATTAGATTATTTTGATTGGCATGAAGAAATAATTAGGAAGAATTATTTCACAGCACACTTTTTTATTTTTATTGCCCTTCAATAAATTATATTTGAATTTTGCTATCTGTTTCCTAATAATTAAACATATTTGGAATAAATTAGTGTTAATGATCATAAATATGATTTATTATTTATCTCAAAAAAAAAAAAAACACGAATATAATCAGATTTTTCATTTTCTGTTAAATGCTATTAGTCCAAAGGAGGCTGTTATCTCCGTTCCATTATATTGTACTTCACTGTTCAAGTTTGTGCAATTCTGTCGTTTTATTTTTGTCGGTGTTCATACACCGAACAGCTCATAAAAAGATGATAGCTGTTCCAAGAGGTGGTCCAGTGGTCTAAATTATATCGCGTCTTGCAGGACGGTTAATTCCTTATTTTGGTGTCACGTGACTAGCAGTCTGGCGTCAGTTCCATGGAGTAATGATATAACTGAAACAAAATAAGGTTTGAAACACTCTCTCTAGTCTAGTGTACCTATATCATAACTCTATGAGCTGCTTTCAGTAGATAAACTAAAAAAAATTCCTCAATTCAGCTGTAGTGATGCATGATCACTATCAAAATAGGTTTCTCATTCATTCTCATATTTAATCTTAGACTTCTAAATAATTCTCATTTTTCATTTCTTAATATTAGGTAGATAAATTTTTCTTTTTTGTTATAAAATAATTTTCCTAAATAGTTTAAACATACCCAATTAATTCAACTTTATCATTTCACTATAATTTATCATTTTGTTACAAATATTTATTGAGTTAATAATGTTCAAGGACTTGCTCTAGAATGTTCTAGTAAGTTCCTTCTGGAGCAAACCTTAAATATATTGTATCTCCTTAACTAACTTATGTTCAAACTTTATATTTTGTAATTATGTTCTTTTCTTTTTATTTATCATGATTTATATAATTTTAATTCTTAATTCCTTGTATTAACTAGTGCCATTTTTATAAATAGGTAGTTATAAACTTGTTATTGCACATGCGCTAAGTTGTTTGTCAAGCATTCATATAAAAGGCTGTGATGCAATTGAGCCAAATCATTTCTAATCACTCATTACATAGAGCTACAGCCGGAAATCTCTCGGTAAGTGGTTGTCTTCTTTTAGTTTATTATGTTTAAATTAAGTATATAAATGTTGTTTAATTCCTTTTTGTATTTAATGTAATTTTATGTAGGTAGTTTGCATTATCTTTTGTTTATATATTATTGATTAATAATATGTAGTCCCTAATTAATCTTTAATTCCTGTTCATATTACAGGCTGTGACTCTACCACTCACACATTTAATCTCATTTCATTTATATCTATTCTAAATATAGTATTCGTTCTATATAAATTTATTTAACCTACCTACCACCAAACTAAAACTAAACTATTATAGAACGGATCAGTGTAAATTCATCGCGGGTAAATTCATCGCAGTAAATTCATCGCGGTAAATTCATCGCGTGGTGAATTCATCGCATGGTAAATTCATCGCGTGGTAAATTCATCGCGTAGTAAATTCATCACATGGTAAATTCATCGGATGGTAATTTCATCGCAGGTAAATTCATCGCTTATAGTAAATCATCGATGACATATAACAGGAAGGTAGATAATACAAATAATAGAGAGGTATATATAAATAATAGATAATTTAAGAAAAAAAGACATTGTAACGTTATAAATAATATGGTACACAGACAATTGGGCACAGGGAAATTGGGCCTGCCGACAATTGGGCCTAAAACAATTGGGCCCCAAAACAATTGAGCCCAGAAAAAAATTGGGCAGAGGACACAATGAAGAAGTTTTACTTTGTTATTACATAGGGTAGTGACAATATTATATTTGAAATATGTTTATTTTCTTTAAAAATATATTTATAATTTTTTAATTCGATTGATATATACTTGATAAGGTGTATATTATAAAGCCCGTTAAATCTCATTTGGATTGTTAATCTCATGTTTGATGCAATGAAAATCTTTGAAGTTTTTAAATAAGTCGAATTAAATTGAATCGTGTCATGTGGATCCAATTTGTAGTGTAAATCGTCTAAAAAAATGGTCATAGTAATATTTAGTTGATAAAATTGTTAAATTTGAAAGATTTTTATTACATTGAACTATGATAAATTGAACAGTTGTAGGGATAAACTGAGATTATGGGAATACATTTTGTAATAATAATTTATAAAACTCTTTTCTATTGAACACAGACAGCAGTGAACAGATTTCAACAAATTCACATTAACTTTCAAGTTGACTTGTATGTTCCAATAATGTCAGCATGTCTTGGTGGGCCACGACTATCTTTAAATACTCACATTCTTATTTTCTATTGTCTCTTCATCTAAAATAGCCACATTCTTATTTTCTATTGGCTACATCCCTAGTTATTACAGTAGCAATGGTCATTAATTAAGTTAATACAGTAGACTTTGAAAAAATGGGCAAATAATATATTGGTCTTTGGGCCTAATTGTCTTGGGGCCCGATCGTTCGGGGTCCAATTGTCATGGAGCCCAATTTTCGGTTCACGAAATAATGTATGGATATGTATGTTGCTAAAGCAAACCGTTAATATTAAAAATGATATTCTATCGTTACAACTGCAGAAAAATACATCTAAATTAATTTTAATAAGATAAATTGTAATCAATATCTCTTAAATAAATAGGAAAACCTGATTCCCATTTACTGATGCAATTATGCTTTGCTGATCATATTTTCAAAGAGGTGTAGCATTTACAGTTATGTTGTTCTTCAAACTATAAGTAGCTACCCAAATACGTAATTTGAGAATTAACCTAAAATTTAAATTAAAGAAAAATATGCATAACAATAAAATAATATATTAATACAATTACCCACATATTAAATGTTTTATAGTAATTGTATGATATACATTTGAAAATTATTTGACATTCTACGTAATACTAAAATCCAATCATTTAAAATAAACTAATAGCACAGATTCCTACAAACAAGTTACCCTAATCCAGCGAAAATAAAGTAAGGTCGGCATAATTAAAATTTTCAAAAATTTTATTTAAGTTTATCAATTTAATTTTATAATCTACCATGCGATGAATTTACCATGCGATGAAATTACTGAGCGATGAATTTACCACGCGATGAATTTACCACGCGATGAATTTACCATGCGATGAATTTACCACGCGATGAATTTACCACGCGATGAATTTACCACGCGATGAATTTACCACGCGATGAATTTACCATGCGATGAATTTACGGCGATGAATTTACCGGATACCTTATAGAACGGTGGCTTAACCACCCCTATACAGCCACCACTTGCGTTTATTGAAGCTAATACGTCAAATTTTACTGAAGGCTAAATAAATTATAAATCAAATTTAAACACCATTTTAATACTAGCTACGTTTTGTATGCATGATTTTTTTTTCACTTCTACAATTATAATATAGTTGAAAAAATGATCATTTTTACAGCAACATAATGAATAAGAAATTGAATGTCATCAAATTTCATTGTACCTACAATTTGATATCAAACTAAAATATAATAAATTATTATTTTTTAATTTGCAGTGCCGAAATCTGCAAAATATATTGAAAATTTATTCAACAGTTTAATTTACTATTCAGTACTACGTGTAATATGTTATATTTAAATTTGATACGAATGAATGATTTTGAATGAGTATTTGATTGGACTTTTTTTACAAAATAGAGTAGATACCCTTCGAAAAATTAAATAAAAAGTTTTCAATCAGTTTGCTATGAACTTATTATATTCCAGATAAATTATTGTCACTGTTCATTTTTGAGAAATAATATATTCTTTTTCAAAATTAATATCTCTAACCTAATCGTATTTTTGTTTTTCTGTTAAAAACTATCAGTGGAAAAGATCCTATCGACCTCATCTGTTTTACAAGATAATAACCAAAGCTAATTTAATAAAGTTATCAATATATATTTTGAAAGTGTTCACACACTTAGATCAAGTAAATAGAAAAAAAATATCTTTTTATTATTTGGCTACAATACATTATTATATATTCAGTCAAAAAAAAATCATGATGTGGAAGTAATTATTTTATTTGAGTTATGCGGATACAACAAACTAACAAGAATAAAAATAAATAAATGCCGACCAAATCATACCCATCTGCAATCTGGGACCGTCATTTAACAAGCATGAAGAGTGCAGTACAACAAACTAGCAGATGCAACAAACCAAACTACTAAATGGACATTTAAGTTATGGCTTTATGGGGTTGAAAAAGCGCGCAGGGTATTCTCGAAGTTGCAGAGAGAAAGATTGACTGTAAACACTGCTTGACAGTTTGTGAAATCAATAAAATAACAAAGTTGGGAATTTATAGCTTCTATACTTCGAGTAATTTTCATTTTGGTAAGATTCTAATGTATGAACCCCATCAAAAATAGGTCGGAAAAACTACTTTATTGAAAACCGTGCATCGTGCTACTTTACATGGCGAAGATAATAGCATCTTTTGGACTGTTAGTATTTAACAGAGAAAAAAATAGGATTAGATTAAAGATATTTATTCGTGTAATGAGAATCATTTAATATTCACACTCGTTGATAACAGTTTATTTGAAATAAAAAATGTTGATAGAAAATAATGATGAAATAGTTTGTTTATTTATGATATTATTTTTGAAGGGAAAATGATGTATAAAAAATACAATTTTCTGTTATCATGGTCTAGTTATCCCTAGAAATATGTAAACTTTTTTATTCCTTTCAGTTTATATTTAAATGATAATTATTTATGATTGAGAAGTAACCGTAAGAAGTTACGAGCGGTTCCAGGTTTCCGAGTAACAGTTAATTAATAAACATATTTTTTTTATTATATGTACGAAAACGTGGAACTGTCCGATAACTCGAAACTTACCCTGTGAGGAAATATGCAAAGACAATTCATTTGACGAAGAAGAAACGTTTCACTCTTTCTCTTATCTTCCTTATCGTAGATAAGATAAAGATACAAGATAAAGTAGGTAGCACAGACACAGTATAGGGTACACAGTACAACAAATTAGGCTTACAGTACAGACACCTTTGAAAGTTACCACAGATGGTAATGTTAGATTGACCAATCATGTTATAGCAAAGTATTACGTCATCTTCAACTGACCAATCATGTTAAAGCAAAGTAACACGTCATCATCAACTGACCAATCATGTTATAGCAAAGTAGTACGCCATCATCAACTGACGAATCATGTTATAGCAAAGTATGACGTCATCATCAACTCACCAATCGTGTTATAGCAAAGTAACACGTCATCATCAACTGACCAATCATGTATAATTGCATAATGGCACGTCATCATCAACTGACCAATCATGTTATAGAAAAGTATGACGTCATCATCAACTCACCAATCGTGTTATAGCAAAGTAACACGTCATCATCAACTGACCAATCATGTTATAGCAAAGTAGTACGTCATCATCAACTGACGAATCATGTTATAGCAAAGTATGACGTCATCATCAACTCACCAATCGTGTTATAGCAAAGTAACACGTCATCATTAACTGACCAATCATGTTATAGCAAAGTAGTACGTCATCATCAACTGACCAATCGTGTTGTAGCAAAGTATTACGTCATCTTCAACTGACCAATCATGTTATAGCAAAGTAACACGTCATCATCAACTGACCAATCATGTATAATTGTATAATGGCACATCATCATCAACTGACCAATCATGTTATAGCAAAGTAGTACGTCATCATCAACTGACCAATCGTGTTGTAGCAAAGTATTACGTCATCATCAACTGACGAATCATGTTATAGCAAAGTATGACGTCATCATCAACTCACCAATCGTGTTATAGCAAAGTAACACGTCATCATCAACTGACCAATCATGTTATAGCAAAGTAGTACGTCATCATCAACTGACCAATCGTGTTGTAGCAAAGTATTACGTCATCTTCAACTGACCAATCATGTTATAGCAAAGTAACACGTCATCATCAACTGACCAATCATGTATAATTGTATAATGGCACATCATCATCAACTGACCAATAATGTTATAGCAAAGTAGTACGTCATCATCAACTAACCAATCATGTTATAGCAAAGTAGTACGTCATCATCAACTGACCAATCGTGTTGTAGCAAAGTATTACGTCATCATCAACTGACCAATCGTGTTGTAGCAAAGTATTACGTCATCATCAACTGACCAATCATGTTATAGCAAAGTATCACGTCATCTTCAACTGACCAATCGTGTTATAGCAAAGTATGACGTCAGCATCAACTGACTAATCATGTTATAGCAAAGTATCACGTCATCATCAACTGACCAATCGTGTTATAGCAAAGTATCAAGTCATCTTCAACTGACCAATCGTATTATAGTAAATTATGACGTCAGCATCAACTGACCAATCATGTTATAGCATAGTTCACGTCGTCATCAACTGACCAATCATGTTATAGCAAAGTTCACGTCATCATTAACTGACCAATCATGTTATAGCAAAGTAACACGTCATCATCAACTGACCAATCATGTTATAGCAAAGTTCACGTCATCATCAACTGACCAATCATGTTATAGCAAAGTAACACGTCATCATCAACTGACCAATCGTGTTATAGCAAAGTAACACGTCATCATCAACTGACCAATCATGTTATAGCAAAGTAGTACGTCATCATCAACTGACCAATCATGTTATAGCAAAGTAGTACGTCATCATCAACTGACCAATCGTGTTATAGCAAAGTAACACGTCATCATCAACTGACCAATCATGTTATTAACAATAGAAAGATTGTTAATACACTGAACTTGTATCTTTACTTAATCTTTCAATTTCTATAATTTGATAATCATTTAATCAGACATAATCTTTTTAATCTTGTACACTGTTCATTAGAAGGAAATGCTATTTAAATTTATGGTCATGTTATTCTCGCTAGGAGCTCGAATATAATTATAAATGAATAGCTTTGATGTAAGCCGCTAATATAACTTGTAACTTCAGAACATAACTTTATAACTTGTAACCCAGAGCTATAACTTGTAACTCAGAATATAACTTTATAATTTGTACTAAGTTATATAACTTCATGAACTTTGTAAATCAGTTATACAACTTAGAATATTGAGTTCTTTTTCTATAGATAGAATTGAAATTAATACTTAATTAATTTAAAAAGAATTAAGTAAGTACTTCAATTATTCTAATTGAAATACTTAATTAATAGTTAGGAACTTGTAACATTTCTGATCATGTATAGGTTAAACAGGACTCTGAAATAGTATGCTTAAATTTGGATGTTTATTAGTAAATCAGGTTTCACTAAAATGAACTATTAGTAAATCTGATCGATCTATATGTTAATCGTATAGAAAGCCATTACCACTAGCGTGTTAAATTTGAATAATGCATTGTGTGTTATTTCTATCTGCAGTGAGTAGAAAAACATCTTTGAAAAGTACTATCAGTACCTTAACAGAAGTTTATTCACTCTCTGGAAGGTTGGACTCTCCAGTTCACTCTTTAAATACCATTGGCACCTAACTAAAGTGTTCATAGTTCGCGATGGTCTCTTGAAGACTGGTTGGTCGGACCAAGTCCGGTCGGACTTGTCCATCCACGGGTTTCGTGAGTTGGCAACTCAGACCCTTGTTTATTTTAAACCCTTAAGTTTACTCAACCGCTAGTTTATTTAAAACTTGTGTTGTGTTATTTGAAGACTTGTGCGTAAGTCTTAGAACTCTGTACTATTCGAACTTTAATATAAGTACACCCATTTAAAACTTCCTTGTGTTTAATTTACTTCCTAAAAACTTTTACCGTTTAGTCATTTGTCAGTTTAATAGAATTCAATCAATTACCTCCAAGTCTCTTCAAGTTAAGATAATACAACAATTGTAACGAACCCGGAGACTTATTTTGCTCTATGGGATAAGTTTATTAACAAGCCTCATCTACTTAGAAAATAGGTGATAATTTACTATCAATCCCATAGGAAAAGGGCAATTTAATATTGGCATCTTCAAACGGTCTTGAAGAAAAGAGGGAGGAAAAAAGAGGTTAGAATCTATTAACGAAAAGAACTGACTTAATATAAATGGTTTAAAGATTTTAGAGAAGTAAAAGGAAAGTTGGAAAGACAGTGTATCCAGTGATAAAAAGGGTACAAAACCAGAACTATGAAACCCTAGTGTTATACAGTGTTAATCACTAGGTAAGCATTGAATGTAATGCGAGTGAACTAGCCAATCACACTCCTTCCGATAAAAGGACATTACGGGAGCAACTCTACAATGCCGATAAGAGAACACACTCTTCCATCACATATGGGAGAACACACCCTTTCAACTCACATACGGAAGTCCTGCAGCACTTCATAAAAAAGGAAGGAAAAGCAACAGAAAAGATTCACATGACATGTGAAAGGATACTTTTCAAGTTAACAGCAGTTAACTATAAAAACTGTTCTAGAATACCATTAATATTCTAAAGACCGGCGAGAAAATTCGAGCTGAGTATAAAACGAGCGGTGCGCTTAAATAAACTCAATCATCCAAGCTGCAACACAAACTTCGAGCTGAGCACGGATACGCCAAATTAAGTGAAGGTGGCTAGGCACTAGAGTCAAAGTACTAACAGCGACAAAGTACTAACAGCGACAAAAATACATCGCAACAGAAACTCACTTTTACCTGGCGGTAATCACCCAAGGGATTACGATGGAAAAGGCAGAAAAAACGAGGACTTTAACACTGACAGGAAAACAGCGAATCGCAGCAGATCCAAAGCTGAGAAGAGGACAAGAAACAGCGTACAGCTGTTGACCTGCAACAGGACAACGGGAGAATAGAAGAAATCGAATGACTCCAGAAAAAAGGAGAGCTATGAGGCAACCCTACATGAGATTTATAATCTACACTACCATCTGGTAAACAGGCAGCTAAACAACGAGAGGCAAATTAGGTGATGCTATTTAACTATTTAACCTAAAGTTAATATATTGTAATGAATTTTGTGTCTGGAATATAATAATGTCTACTTATATTTTTGTATTGTGAATTTTATATTGTCTTTATTAATCTTTACTAATTATTAATCTTTACAGTGTATATTGAAAGGTTTTGTTAGATAAGGTAGTATGTAATAAAGAATGGCTTTACCAAAATACGACACAAATAGTTACAACCTGCCACAAAGGTTCCTAGTAATATAAAGTGTAGTTATGACACTACATTCCTGGGGGAATGATAGATTTATATCATAGTCTCAAATAGTGGAGTAAAAAGTAGTGTCAGAGACCAGTAGCCTCAAATAGCGCAGTTAGTAGTAAAGTAAGATGATATGACAATTTTAGTCAATGTGTATCATTTAAAGGTAATAAACTTTTAACAGATATAATTGAATCTGGGAATATATTAATTGCACAGAATATTTTAGATGTGTCGGGATAGTGAAAACTATTTACATTTTAATAGGCTAAAAATACCATGTATTTCAGTACTTTTATAATCATCTGACTGAGAACGACATTTAAATCTAATTTATTTTGCATAATTATTCTATAAGTAAAATCATTGAAAACTAATGGAACGTATGTTTCAGAAAGTGAAAGTTGTATAAATGCGCGAAGATTGCAAATAACGTGGAAAGCACGTTATATAACAAAATAACTGTTGTTGTCCTATAAAAGGCGAAGTATAATTATAATAAATAATTATAAAGGAATTCAGAAAATCGTATATAAGAATTTCGAAGAAGCTTAGAGAGAAAGTTCAAATGATGAGAACGAACTTAAAATACTATTTTGAAAGTATGAATTTTTAAAGTATTAAGTAAAAAACATTAGAACAATGTTTAAACGAGCTAATATAGTTGCAAATATATTAGTAGTAACCTGTGTACTCATAAATAGAGATACAGATGGAATATGTAACTGTATATTCACAGATAAGGAGAATAAAAATATTCCAAGTTGATGATAAATTAAATGGGTCTTATAACCTGGGAATTTGTCATGTAAATAACCAAAGGTGAATTTGGTAAAGTAACGATATACCTATTTTATATTAACGAGGTAATTTTCCATATTTTTAGTACTGGAATGGAAGTAATTAACCCATTCTCGTATTTCACTAATTTTGAATATTTTAATGAAATGATATTTATTGTTTGTGGCTTAAAAAGCAATAACGTCGATAAAAATCTTTGGAAATTATAAATTACGCTGTTTTGTTTAGTAGGTAATATCAAGAGAAAGTGATATCGAGAGAAGTTGATATCATAGAAACGGTTATATCATATAGAAATATACCGAAAGTACAGTCACGAATGTGAATATCTGACTATAGGGTCAAAACATCCTTTAAGTCAGTGAAAGTCAAATGAGTTGTCATATTATAAAATATAGACGAGGTTTCAGGTAAAACCGTAAATACCTAAGATACAACATTGAGTTGTGATATTATAAAATATAAAAAGGGTTTCAGGTAAAACCGCAAATACCTAAGATACAACATTGAGTTGTAATATTATAAAATATAAAAAGGGTTTCAGGTAAAACCGCAAATACCTAAGATACAACATTGAGTTGTAATATTATAAAATATAAAAAGGGTTTCAGGTAAAACCGCAAATACCTAAGATGTGCACGTATTGTACATATATGACGAAATCATACCTAATTTTCAGGGATGAAGTCAATAGATAATTATAATGTCAATTTATATTTATAAAAATAAACAAGGTTTCAGGTAAACCGGAAATACCTATGATATGCACGTAACGTACATATGTAACGAATCATACCTAATTTTCAGGGATGAAGTCAATTGATAATTATGATGTATTCCTATTCAAATAGTAATAATCGCAGTGTTTGAAAAAGAACCTGTCAATCGTTTCAGTGATTAATGATAATCGAGTCAGATTAAGATATAACGTAAATATTAAACTCAGAGGTGTGACTCAGTATAAAAAGAGTGAAACATTTTAAAGGATTGAAAAGGAAAGATATAGATATATATATATATATCTTGAATATTTAAATGACTATTTTGATATTAATATTGTATATTAAATATTTTTGAAGAGATTTAAAGTTACCTAGAGGTTAATACGTCTTAACCATAGTTAATGGAATATCGGGTAATAAGTGGTAACTAGAGGGGAAAAGTAGGTTTGATACTAAATAATCAATATGTGATCTAGTTTCAAACTATATTCCTGTAATAATTAAAAGTAAGAAATAATTGATTTGATTAAAGGTTATTGTTTAACGTAATTAAATAATTATATGCTTTAACGTAAAATCTCCAGTAACTCAATAATGAACGAAACAACGATATAAGAAAGATTCAATGCAGTTTACGTATATTGAGTATATATTGAGTATAAATAATTAACTGTTAAATAAGAAGTTGTTGTAATTATTCCAGTGACGAATAATAACTTAAAATAATCACATAGGTGATTAGTTCATATGAACGAAATAATCGTATAAAAAACGATATGAATTCAGACAATTGTATTTGTCAGACGATAATTCTGAGAAAGAAAATACTATAAGAGCAAAGATTTGCTGAATTTTATAATTAAATTGCAAGACTTGATTTGAATAGTGAATTAAATGCAAGCAATCGAACATAAATGTATAAGAGATAAAACAATTATCTTAAGACTCTTTTTCTATTAATAAAGTATAAAATATAGCAAACGTTATATATATAAAAATATAACTTAACGTAAAAATATAACTAAACTTGATTTTATAATAGTTGACTAGCAAAAAGTCAAGACTAAACGTAATCTTGAAGGAAGCGATGTAAATTTTCAAGTGGGAAGTTATTGTCAACAGAGCTATTAAAATTAGTCGAGGTGGTACAGTCAGTAACACTATAGTTGATGATAGCAAGGATATAATATGAATAAAATAATGAGTATTATATGGAGAATAAAAGATATAGGAATTAATGTGATTATTCCAGTAGGTTACTCAGAACTAATAATTAATTATTTAATTAATTATTTGATAAATAAATGAGTTTGAAAGAGAGCTCTTGATGATTTCTTTTAATGATAACTGTAATGTTTGATACATAAATGAGTTACAGGTTCTTCGTCGAAATAAAATCATGGAATTAATGTCATGAAATAAGTGTAATATCATAATTTAATAATATGATAAATTTGAGGAACTGAAGTAATATAAGTTATTACTTGTGTGGGAATTAGAACCTGTAAGAACAATGTATGAATAAGAATTAATAGTTATTTATAATTAAATGACATGCAGTAAATCAATCTACTGTTCTCTATGAACTATATTGTAATACAATCCAAGATGTAGCAGGAACTAATATTTGAAACACCATAACAAATGGAGGGTTTAACGAATGATTTGAATGATAACAAGATACGAAGCAAATATTTCAATTAATATTATTTCACATTTAATTTGAATTCTTTTATTTATAATAGAAGTGTAATATTTTATGTTGAATTTTTGATTTTCAAGATGATAAATAAAAATGTTTGTACTTGTTAATTAAAATAGAGATACTGAATTCTTGATATATAAATTTAGAAATGAATTCTAAATAAATAGTCGAATATTATTGAATGTATAATGAACAATGAAAACATGCAATATAATATACATGTACTTAAATTCTAATGTTTATGTACAATGATATATAAAATAATTGCTGAAAAATATAGTTCGTTAAAACTTTTATATATGATAATATATAAATATATAACCATTCTGTTATGAAGGAAATGTTTGAATCAATCTTAAGAGGAACATTCTATTTATTCCTCTCAGAATGAAGAATAAAGTAGACCCTAAAGAATTTCCAAACATAAGTTAGGCGAACATTCTATTTATTCCTCTCAGAATGAAGAATAAAATAGACCCTAAAGAATTTTCAAACATAAGTTAGGCGAACATTCTATTTATTCCTCTCAGAACGAAGAATAAAATAGACTCTAAAGAATTTCAGAATAATCTCAGGGGAACATTCTATTTATTCCTCTCAGAGTGAAGAATAAAATTAGACCCCAAAAAGATTACAATAATGGATTGAAGTGTAATTAAGTGTGATTATACATGGAATTGTGAGATAAATATATTAGAAAGATATGAGTCAGGATGTATAATTAATTATATTTTGATATTTGAAAAAAAGGGATATTCCTAATACATAAAGAATATTCATCCTAAACTGTAAGGGTAAATATTACTAAGAGAAAACAGTAATTGCAGATTCAAAGGTCAACCAGAGTACAGTAAATACCCTGAAAAGAAAATCTTCTTCTAAAGAAAAATTTCAAGGGGGAACCGTAATATTTCCAGATTTATAAAAGAATGAATGTAGTTGATTTAACATGAGTATAAAAAGGATTAAAATGAAATCGTAAATAATAAAAGCGATCGAATAGAACGGATTTATTTCATAAAAATAAATGTAACGAGAATTGTAAAATACGTTCATGTTACGTATATGAATTTATTAATTGAACTCAGTATAGCCGTTTTAATGTAATTGAAAAGTTTGAGTTTAAAAGGGACAGTTGAATAATTTAATAAATAATGTATGGATTCAATATAAAGAAAACTGTTGAAAAGTTTAATGATACTGAAATAAGAGTAAAAGGCTCTTTAGTGATAAATGGGAATTACGAAACTATTTTTGAGTATTGAGTTTAATGATAACAAGAATCTTGATGATATTTAAATTATTACTTGAAAAATATAAATTAATACATTAAACTTGAGTTAAAACAAATGAAAAAATTAATGAGATTTAATTCTGTTCAAGAATTTATGATTATAAAAGGAACATAACGAAATATAATGAATAGCTAAAAAACGACATAGTTTGTGTTCAATTAATTTCTTTCAATGGTTAGATCAATAACATTAACTCTTAAGGGTAACTACAATATACACTGATGTTTAAAGAAATGTAAATTATATATATATATAATGCATTGATGTTTAGTGAAACATAAAATATATATAAATAACTATGTGTTTGTAAGTTAAGAGTAATTAAGAAAATTATGTTGACTAACACTTATAATTATTGATGAAATGTAATGTAATGGTAGATAAATAATCTATGTAAGATGTAAGTTTCTTGTATAAGCTAGTAAAGTTCACCTGTAATTGCAGAAACACACGTAAAAGAGGCTAAAAACAATGAACCCCATCCATCTGACGATCTGACGTTATAACGGGCAAGACATCGGTTGAAGGTGAATTACTTGATTTTACTATGAATTTATCACTATAAGTGAAAATCTTGTAAAGTAACGTAACAATAAAAAGAAACACAACAGTTTTGATTGTGTCCAAGATTTTCATGAACCTAGTTTTAAGTGAAAAATATGTTATATATATAAACTAACCCCTTCTTTACAGTTTTATAATAATAGGAATATGTATTGTAAACTGAATGAGGTATATTTTGAAATAAATGTTATGTGAGATATATATTATCAAACTATGATATTACTTGAAGGATTATAACAATACTATAATATTAAAGAATTTTGTAGAATCATTGTACAAAATTTTGGAAATAGTTAAAACAATCATGTTTTAGCAATAGTAAAATAGTAATATTATCCTTCAACTGTAAGTCTAAAAGTAATAGTTAGGTAAAAATATAATCCTAATTATACTTAAATTAATGCTGATTTATTTTATTCCCAAAACTTGAAAAACATCTCTCGAGAAACTGGAGCAGAGAAATAACAAACCAGATGTTGGAACAATCCAACACCAGTAACTTGTTGATCCGAAAA
The DNA here is from genome assembly GCA_947561585.1 of Caprella mutica. Lineage (NCBI taxonomy): Eukaryota > Metazoa > Arthropoda > Malacostraca > Amphipoda > Caprellidae > Caprella > Caprella mutica. The sequence goes on from CANNZV010004552.1 coordinate 46,530, forward strand.
GGATAAGCCGAGCTACGCCTAGTGACGAGAAGGCTGAGCAGTGGAGCATACTTGGTGACGACTTCAGTCATATTTGGTGACGACTTCCCTTTCATATTTGTTGATGTCTTCACAGTCATACTTGATGATGACCTCACAGTCATATTTGGTGACGTCACAAACCAATGCCCGGTAACCTGAGGGAACCATTCATTCTGAAGGAGGAGAATGAACATGTGGGCTTCAACTCTCATGTACCTACTTTGAGAAGTCTTCTCTGATGGTACCGACACATTTAGATCATTTCACCTTGATCTTATTATTCTAAATTTTGGATTATTACTTTAGTCCAATTATCTTAGATTTCTATACTTTGAATTTACTTTAAAGAAAGTTTATATATTAATTGCTTATTGAAACATTCAGGTTATGAGCATTTAATCATTGTTGTTTATTTGAAAATTAATTCTTTAAAGGATTACTTAAGATTTCATTTGATAGTTTACAGATTTCGAAGTTGAACATTTGATTTAAAGTAACTTTTAATTTCATTGAATATTTTAAACGAAATCTGAATATGTTTATTCACTACGAATAAAAATAAGTTATGTAAAGCTAACAATAGTATAGATGAATACTAACCAATAATATAGCTCGTATAATATTACATAACATATATAACCATAGTTTAAGAAAAGAGAAGTTTAAGATAAGTAAACGAATTTAGTTATACTCATATATTTTGAAATGAATATTTTGGAATTAGAATAAACTATAATGAAGTTTCGATTTTGATGTAAGATTATATTCATTTGAGATATAAAAGTTAATTAAGTTCTATTGACTATAGCTTATATTCATTTGAGATATAAAAGTTAACTATTGACTATAGCTTATATTCATTTGAGATATAAAAGTTAACTAAGTTCTATTGATTATAGATTATATTCATTGGAAATATGAAAAGTACTTAATCTCTATTGATTTTGAAATTAATTTCATTTGCAAATTACTTAACTTTATTTCCAACGTTTCAAATTACGATGCTTGAAGTAGAAGATATAATAATAGTAGATATATTATAATCGTATGCTTAGATTTTATTGATAATCTTATTTGTAGGCATTATAATTTTGGTTCTTGAATGAAAGTAAGATGTTTATAGTTGGACTATATTGCAGTAAAGTATTAAACGAACTTTATATTTTGAAGAAAAACTTTAAGGGTGTTTTCAATGACTAGACATTCACCTGGATACTATTTCCATTTAAGTGTTTAAGAATTGAGAACATACATATTTAATTTTTAGAAAGGTAATGGTTACTTTTATTTAAAAAATTAAAATATAAATTTAGCAGTTATAGATTGAAGTTTTATGATTGTTCAACTTGAATTTGAGATTCATAATTTGATGTTTCATGTTTTGAAATTTTAGAACTGGATGAAATGGGATTTCAGGTTCAATTTTGAATAATTATAAACAAGGTTAGATATTTGAATATCTTTATTAGTTAAATAAATTCCATGAAATGAAAATATATTTTTGATGTATGTTTCTGAATATGAGTAGAATAACTTATAAATTTTTACTCTATTTTGATTTAATATCTTGACCAGATGTAGAATTCATGATTACATATATGATAGGAATTGTCTTGTCATCATATTTTTGTACACACAAATTTTATGATGAAAAGACTGATCTATTTAGCAGATCAAATTTTAATCTGAAATTCATAATACATGAATCGAGTGATTAAATTTCTTTTGTTTTAATAGATATAATTTGTGTTTCGGACTTAGAAATTTTAAGAAATTTCATAGGATGTTTTCCGAGTGTTGTTCGAAATTTCTTAGGATATTTTTCGATTGGATTTCGATAATAAGGGTTTAGAAATTGAAATTCAACCGACAAGTCGGTTGAAACATGAAGGGGGGAGTGATATTAACAATAGAAAGATTGTTAATACGCTGAACTTGTATCTTTACTTAATCTTTCAATTTCTATAATTTGATAATCATTTAATCAGACATAATCTTTTTAATCTTGTACACTGTTCATTAGAAGGAAATGCTATTTAAATTTATGGTCATGTTATTCTCGCTAGGAGCTCGAATATAATTATAAATGAATAGCTTTGATGTAAGCCGCTAATATAACTTGTAACTTCAGAACATAACTTTATAACTTGTAACCCAGAGCTATAACTTGTAACCCAGAATATAACTTTATAATTTGTACTAAGTTATATAACTTCATGAACTTTGTAAATCAGTTATACAACTTAGAATATTGAGTTCTTTTTCTATAGATAGAATTGAAATTAATACTTAATTAATTTAAAAAGAATTAAGTAAGTACTTCAATTATTCTAATTGAAATACTTAATTAATAGTTAGGAACTTGTAACATTTCTGATCATGTATAGGTTAAACAGGACTCTGAAATAGTATGCTTAAATATGGATGTTTATTAGTAAATCAGGTTTCACTAAAATGAACTATTAGTAAATCTGATCGATCTATATGTTAATCGTATAGAAAGCCATTACCACTAGCGTGTTAAATTTGAATAATGCATTGTGTGTTATTTCTATCTGCAGTGAGTAGAAAAACATCTTTGAAAAGTACTATCAGTACCTTAACAGAAGTTTATTCACTCTCTGGAAGGTTGGACTCTCCAGTTCACTCTTTAAATACCATTGGCACCTAACTAAAGTGTTCATAGTTCGCGATGGTCTCTTGAAGACTGGTTGGTCGGACCAAGTCCGGTCGGACTTGTCCATCCACGGGTTTCGTGAGTTGGCAACTCAGACCCTTGTTTATTTTAAACCCTTAAGTTTACTCAACCGCTAGTTTATTTAAAACTTGTGTTGTGTTATTTGAAGACTTGTGCGTAAGTCTTAGAACTCTGTACTATTCGAACTTTAATATAAGTACACCCATTTAAAACTTCCTTGTGTTTAATTTACTTCCTAAAAACTTTTACCGTTTAGTCATTTGTCAGTTTAATAGAATTCAATCAATTACCTCCAAGTCTCTTCAAGTTAAGATAATACAACAATTGTAACGAACCCGGAGACTTATTTTGCTCTATGGGATAAGTTTATTAACAAGCCTCATCTACTTAGAAAATAGGTGATAATTTACTATCAATCCCATAGGAAAAGGGCAATTTAATACATGTTATAGCAAATTTCACGTCGTCATCAACTGACCAATCATGTTATAGCAAAGTAACACGTCATCATCAACTGACCAATCGTGTTATAGCAAAGTAACACGTCATCATCAACTGACCAATCATGTTATAGCAAAGTTTACGTCATTTTCACCAGGCCAGAATCGTACAATTCAAAGTAGACTGGGTGAAAATAATATTTATAATAATGATAAAATGTTAAATTGATTTAATAGTTATCTGATATTCCATTTTCTAAAAAATATTGTCAATTTCCATCAGGACCTACATATGAAAATGATTCGATATTAAACAAGTTAAAACAACCCATGAAATGAACTACATATTGTATTTTAATTTATGGTGATTCATCTTTCCCTTTCCTTATGTATTCATTAATTATATACCTTTTCAGTTCCTATAGTGACAAAATAACTGGTGATATGAATATAATTATAGAATCAACCTAAAATTAATACCCTATAGATGCTGTTGCCATTGTTATGCAGGGATCCCCCGCTTTAGTTACCAAATCACGACTCAGTTTAATTACCAAACGGTAAGTAAAGCGATGTAAAGTAACAAGAAATTTATAATTGTAACTCCTTGATTATATATCTCATTTTCTATGAGCTGTAATGAAGGAAAATTTGTTTTAAAATTAGAGTCACAGTTTATAGTCCCTATTCTATTAACTGTGGTTAAAGTACTATAAAAGCCTATTATCAAGCAGTGTTTGTGACTGTGATGAAAGTTTAAAGTAATGAATTTATAAATTGTTTTAAAATCCATCCATAGCTTAACTCTCACTCAGTATATTTGAGTAATTAATAAATACTCTGATTTCTATAATTATTGTGCTACATTTAACAAACAGCAATTTTATGCTCTATGAAATATTTTTGGAAGAGTACTTAGTTTCAAGCTATTGGTACGTTTTACACGTCCGAAATCTAAATATTATAATTATTATTCAACTTCTTTTCTAATTGGTATCATGGATACCAATTGAAATAAAAGTTAAATAATGATTAATATATATAGGTATTTTTATGTGTTCGAAAATATGGAACCGTGCGATAAAACGGAATTTACCCTAAAATGGGACATGTTGAATTTCAAAACCAATTGCTTCTAATAACCTCATCTGGATTATAATTTTGGTATTTTTTTAGCTACCGTGAAATGATCACAAAAAATTGTCTCAGTTTTCTATGTCTACGAACGGTATACTTATTTCGAGACATGACTCGAAATAAGTACCACATTTATTAAAGTGAGTTGTACTTAAAGCGAGGCCTTCCTGTATAGGAAAACAATTTGATGAACTTTGACTTTGATTTGTATTTAAATTACTACACTATTATTACTAGCTTGGATTAAAGCAAAAGGTTTTAGAATGCATAATTCAATTTTTTTCTAATGGTCAGAACTTCTATTTGTTGCGCAAAGAGAACCAGTTGTCATAGCAACACCTGCAAATAATAACCCAAGTAAATACACAATTCATGAACCACATCGTCTACTCTGCGTCTAATTTCATTTGATTTATAAATTATACAGAACTATAAACTGTAAAATCGCAGAAAGGCAAGTCGAAACTAGAAGACCACAGCTAGGTAAAGCTCGTACAGCGGACGATCGTTAAATCGAACACCCTTCTACAACGGACGAATGTTATCCGTAAGGGCCATGCAGCTCCTACAACGACCTCTTAAATTTATATGGTTTAACAAATACTTTATTCGTCTACCAAGTATCTAGTCATACATTGATTATACTCAGATGTATTACAATTTACAATCAGCATTTAATGTATTGTTTTTCATATTTTCAGTAATTTGATTTTGTTACTTTTCCCATAAATTTACTTTGATTAGAAAAGTTCTATAAAATCTAACCCTTTCCCTCATGACGGCATATGCAGAAGCCATGTAATTATATGCTACTTAACATGCTAAGCATGAAACATGACTGAAATTCCCGCGTTGGGTCACGAATGTGTAAATGTACCTATTTTTCTATAACACAATGTGTAAATGTACCTATTTTTCTTTAACACAATGTGTAAATGTACCTATTTTTCTATAACACAATGTGTAAATGTACCTATTTTCTATAACACAATGTGTAAATGTACCTATTTTCTATAACACAATGTGTAAATGTACCTATTTTCTATAACACAATGTGTAAATGTACATATTTTCTATAACACAATGTGTAAATGTACCTATTTTCTATATCACAATGTGTAAATGTACCTATTTTCTATATCACAATGTGTAAATGTACCTATTTTTCTATAACACAATGTGTAAATGTACCTATTTTCTATATCACAATGTGTAAATGTACCTATTTTTCTATAACACAATGTGTGAATGTACCTATTTTCTATAACACAATGTGTAAATGTACCTATTTTTCTATAACACAATGTGTAAATGTACTTATTTTTCTATAACACAATGTGTAAATGTACCTATTTTTCTATAACACAATGTGTAAATGTACCTATTTTTCTATAACACAATGTGTAAATGTACCTATTTTTCTATAACACAATGTGTAAATGTACCTATTTTTCTATAACACAATGTGTAAATGTACCTATTTTCTATAACACAATGTGTAAATGTACCTATTTTTCTATAACACAATGTGTAAATGTACCTATTTTTCTATAACACAATGTGTAAAAGCGACTCTAATAAAATGCTTTCAAAAAAAAAAAAAAAACGAAAAATTATCAAAATTGAGTTTCAGGAGGGAACGGGTTTTTTAAAATAAGTGTATTTATTCTTTACGTAATCTTATGCTTACACGTAATTTATGTATATTCAGTTGCAATTAACTTTGTTTTATTTTATCTACTTAAGCTACATAATTATTATAAGATTTTTAATAAAACTTTGATTGAATATTAATCGGAGATAGCCTAATTACCTTAAATTGTATTTCTTTTTTGCACAGTTTGAATCCCCAACAAAACTAATTCTGAGACCTTATAGCGTCCATAAGATCTGTATAGCAACCTCTTTTTAAGGGTGATATATTGCCGTTTGACGAGCTTTATTGCCGTATACCAGATTAAAAAGTAATAAGTTTAAAGGTTTGATAATAAGGTTAGCCATATAGAAATAAGTAATTAGGTTATTTAGTATTAAGTAATCGAGTGTTATAGTATTAAGTAATTTTGTCACTTCAGAAAATGGGCTTCAAAGATCGCAATCATTGATTGCGAAATTATTCATAAAACAAGAAGTTGTTGATCTCAGTTTCACACTGACAGTCTGCTCTAAATGTTTGGGGATTTAAGTGTATGAACACCATCAAAAATATTAAATTGACTGCACTAAGTAAAGTAATGAACTACGGCCTTAAATAACAAACAATCGAAGTCAATCATATTTTTCAGACTGATAGGATTTAACAGAAAAGGAGAATTTATATCAATTACGCGCTACTAATCCACATTAATTTTATTACTTCTCAATAATGATCATAGACAATAATAAATTCAAAATAAAAGAAAATCGAACAGAAGTGAACCATCAAATTCTTACAAGTAGGTAGAATTATGAGTCGCTTGTATTTTTATAAATGTTACCCCTGAAGACGGAAACAACGAAGGTTTTTGAGAGCTTGAGAAATTTCAAAGCTAGTTCTTTGCCCTAATCCCTAAGCATAGTGTAACAACCGAAAAGTCCTCTATTTTCATTAGTCACAACATTAATGTTCCATGTGTTTGAACACCATCAAAAATATATAAATTTCTACAAGTCTTGTTCGACTGCAAAAGCTTATTAGAGATGACAATCAAAGACACTAGAATCTTTCGGACTGAGAGTATTTAACAGAAAAAGAAAATTTGAGATTTATTTCAAGATATTGATTCAATTAGCATGACATATTCTAAAATTGGGATCAATGACAAAAACTAATACAAACTATAGTAAATTTATGTGAAATAAATTAAAATTTATAATAATTTAAATATTGTACAATTTAAGTATTAATTTGTTAAACCCTTTTAATATTGCGTAATTTGAATAGGGATATTATTAAATATTATACTTCAAAACGCATTCTATTTCAACACCAAAATTTTAGATTATATGTACTTTAATGATAACTAATATTATAGAACTTTTAGAAATCAAAATAAGGTAACGTCGTAGTACTCAGACACTTATTTACTCTCACAGTACTCGTAAAATGGGTGTAAACATAGGACATGTTAGGTCACTAAGTAATTTCTAAAGGACAGATTGGTTCATGTCCTATGTTGTCGTAAATTAGTTAAACTTAAAACTGAAAACTAAGAGACATTCCCTCCGGGGTGGCTGAAAGGGGTAGACCTACTAAAATTATTTTCCTTCTCTGTGGTGTTGCTGTTAATTTTGAGGCGGCTGGCAAAAAGGAATATACCTCAGTGTTGCCATTTAGTGGATATTATCCCTAAATCTATGAATATTTCGAGCCATTTGTGGATTGATCAAAATTGTGGATTTTCTATGGATTTTTTTGATTTTGCATACAAAATTAACCATTACATTCAATTTCAGTGAAATATTGCCAAACAATTTAATACAGAAATCCTGTTCAGTTTCTGTATCTAATTTTACAGCAACGAACCACCTCGAACATAATCTGTTATGTTCAACAACAAATCTGACATGTTCATGCGAGGTGGGGACGTCTCATTAGTCCGTCAATTACATCTTTCCGTATATTATTTCTCGCCTCTTTTTCGATAAAAATAAAAAATTTAATGAAATAGATATTTTCAACCAGTAACTATCTAATTAATAAAATAATTTTCTCTTTCTTTCGTACTCGTCCTATCTTATATTATTTCTAATATTAATTAGTATGATGCTGTCCTTCATTCGATTTCTCATCATTCAGTGTAGTTTTTGTAACCGCTAGCTTGTTGTACTGCACACTTCATGATTATCTAATAGAACCCAATATACATATATAAGATAATTGCAGAAATAAACTGCAAGTGTCGGGACTTAAGTGACATTTGGGTCGTCGGACCAATGAATTGTAACCAAATATTCAATTATTTTGAACATTCTGTTATTATCTTTTTATTAAATTATTTGTGGATAGTTATGTGGATAATATTTATTTTTTTGTGGATTTTCTATGGATAAAATGGCACGAGTTCGTGGATTTTTCGTTAGACTAGTCTGGCAACACTGATATACCTTGTGACTCAGATGACGGCATGGCGAAGAGAGCAGAGCAAGTGGTTTAAACTAAATAACTTACCTCGAAGAAGAACGAAGAAATTAGTTTTCTGACATTGAGGTGAATGTCTCTTAGTCATTTATTTATAGATATTCCTTGTTAGTACACAGTAATTTTGCCAGAATGTTAACACCCACTGTCCGAGTACTGTGAGTGTCCGAGTACTGCGAGTGTCCGAGTACTGCGAGTGTCCGAGTACTGTGAGTGTCCGAGTACTGTGAATGTCCGAGTACTGTGAGTGTCCGAGTACTGTGAGTGTCCGTCGTCCGAGTACTGTGAGTGTCCGAGTACTGTGAATGTCCGAGTACTGTGAGTGTCCAAGTACTGTGAGTGTCCGAGTACTGTGAGTGTTCGAATAGTTTGAGTGTCCGAGTACTGTGAGTGTCCGAGTACTGTTAGTGTCCGAGTACTGTGAGTGTCCGAGTACTGTGAGTTGAACCTTCAAATTAATTACAATTACCTAAGTTAGGGGGATAGAAATCAAAGAAAACTTTTATTAGCTCTAACATAGAAAACGAAATGAAGGAGTAACTTTAAAAGTAATATACATTAGAATTTTGAATATTATTGATTAATGAGTTTAGTTTTGGATTGAATTATTTATTTTGATTAAATATATTTTATGGCATTATATTAAAATAATAAATCGTGAAATGTAAAGGGAAATGGCGAACATGATTAGATCCTTTGTTGAAAAGAACACTGGTACAACTAAAATTACACATAAACTGTTATAAATAGTTAAATACAAGAAATAGGGTTAAGAATAACGACAATTTAATGTAGATGACATCCCAATATAATAATATTGCATTTTAACGAGTCACCCCTCTGTTGAAATATCAAACAGTAAATACGAGGAGAATAAATAGGCAACAACACTCTTTGGATGTGTACACTTTTTACTGCGTATATGAAAGCGGAATAAATTAAAAGAAAAACGAAAACACTCGAAATGTAATAAATTTCAAAATAAAATAGAATGCATAAATTCTAGAGAGGCTTAATAATTATAATAAAAGATATGAGGTAGCTATACCCCAGCAAACATTGCAACGTCGGCCGTATATGCTGGCGTGCATCGGTAACCTTATGGCAACGTCGTGCATCGGCAAATTGATTCATTTCGACATCGGCACAACGTCGGCTACACAACATACGGCCGTCAGATGGATATTATTTGTTGGCAGGACGTCGTTCTTACAACAGTCGGCCGACAGACTAATATTATTTGTCGGCACGATGTCAATACCCAACAATCGGCCGCTTGATGATATCAAGTGTTGGCACGATGTTGGCAAAACAACTATAATTATAAATGCAAATTAATATTAAGTATTTGTCGCTGCGATGTTGACAAAACAAATAACAGCCACTTACTATGTAAAAAATGAATGTAAAAAAATTGATGTAATTTTTTTTGTAAAAAATTATGTAAAAAAATTTATGTAAATTTTTTTTTGGTAGCTAAAATAATATCAATTTGAAAAAATTATGGTAAAAAAATTATGTAAAAAATGTAGGTCTATATCAAAAATGTATGTAAAAAATTACATATATAAAAAAACTATGTACCTACAAAAATGTACCTAGGCCTATGTAAAAAAATATAAAATAGAGTTACATGTTGCGTTCCATTGTTTATTACTATCATTTATAAATCATATAAAGAGTTTTAAATTATCCTAGTAATATTAAAAATAAAAATCATTGAATCAATAAAACCACAAAATGTAGGTATATTCATCTTAGTTACTCCTTACATAAATATTTTGTGACATATAAGTTCTTTTCGTTCATATTACGAACTTCTTCATAAAACATACATTAATTTTGCAAATTAATATTATTTGCGCTTTAGATCTCCCAGACGTAGGGAGCTATATCATAAACCATTTACCGCACAGTGGACTATATATTACCCAGAACGTTCTTTTAAAAAGACCTTGATACCGATAATTTAAATATTCTTGGGAAACTCGACCTCAGATTTTATTCATTGATTAAAATTATCCAGTACAAATTTTGAGAAATACTTTGTTAACTGGATGAAAATTATAATGCTATTATAGGTACCTAGAATTAGTTATCGTAAACTATACGAGCGTCGACATTATTGGAACAATGCGAGCAGAGCAATGTAGCGTCACTGCGTCAGTCCAACGACACTCTAAATCTGTTATATACCGCCAGTTAAATATTAAATAGGTACCATAAATTTGTTAACAGACTAATTCTACTTCGTATGAGTTATAATTAGGTAGGTACCCATGTTATCGCAATATAAAAAAGTGGTAGTAGAGCCAAAGAGAATTTTCTACCTAACACAAATAGGTAAGTACGGTAAAGTACCTAGCCTAGTTACCTTGTACCAGGCTTTTCAATTTTAAAGTCTCCCATTAAGGTAAGTACCTATGTACCTACCTAGCATGTAGGCTATGACCGTTAGGTCTGACTTGGTATGTACTAGATATGCTATCCGTTATGCGAAATAGCATTTTATGAAGTGTCATGGTCAATTTGGCTGTCACCATGTCAGCCAAACTTACTCTGCTTGATTGATAATATGATATAATTTATAAAATATTAGGGCCTAATTATTAATTATCTAGAGGCTAGGTTGAAGTTTGAACCTTAAGCTTAAGGTAGGTTCCTGGTAGACACTAGACATTATTAGTGTTGCTGTAACCTAAACCTAGTGTTGATGAAGTCTTAGTCTTGTCTGTAATCTGTACTCAGTAGCTAAGCTAGGTGTAGGTACCTATTAGGCTATTTGGTGCACTGAACTGTGAACTCTTTACTATTCTAAGATTAAAGAATCTGGAGAAAAGATGCCATCAATTTTTCATAATTTTGGCTAATGACTAGTCCTCCAATATTTCCCATGTTTAAATTTTTGGTAATATTATTAATATAGGATTATATATAGCATAAAGTCCTCTGACATGACAAGAAACCTTATTTTGGAGAAATAATTATGCAATATACAGCCCGTGCCACGATAATAGCTTGACTAATTTTTTATTGATAAATATATTGCGACTTTTCCTTTTAATCTGAAACTTTTCTGGTTGAAGTGTTTACGTATGGCAACACTACCACCGGCTCTTCATTTGAATCTTTTCACTATTTCATGTGTTATTCCAATTAAAGTGTTTATTTGGTGTCCCACGCTATTAGCTTTTGTACACAAAATTCACAATGGGACGTGCTAGAGGCCTTACTGATGCGGAAAAGGCCAAAATAGTGAAATATATGGCTAAAGGAACGCCTATTAAAGATATTGCTGCTTCAATAGGCCGCCATGTTGACACAGTAAAGCGCTATCTCGCGGACCCGTCGCCAAGGAAAAAACGCTCGGACTCTGGCGTTCTGAAGACAGCTAGCACTCGGGATCTCCGTAATGTGAAGAGATTAATGTCAAAAACCCCAGGAGTGACCTCTAAAGAAATTTTCAACCAAGCAAATCTTTCTGAAGTTTCGAAAACAACAAGATGTCGGTTGCTGAGAATAATGAGCAAGAGTGTTGCAGCTGAAAAACGACCTCCTCTGTCGGCCAGGCACAAAGATTCACGTTTGAAATGGGCTCGAGCGCACATGAAGACCAACATGCAGATGGTACTATTCACCGATGAATCCAGGGCGACTCTGGATGGGCCGGTCTGTTGGGGAAAAGGTTGGGTTGCAAATGGCCAAGAACGCCATACTCGTTTACGTCGCCAACAGGGGGGAGGAGGCGTTATGATTTGGGCGGATATTATTGGAGATGAACTTGTTGGTCCTGTGCCGGTGACTGATGGTGTCAAAATAACATCCCAGGCGTACTGTCAACTCCTTGACTCCGTTTTGCTTCCATGGCTGGATGATGTCCCATTGGCGATGCGTAACAGGTTGATATTTCAACACGATAATGCCCCCTCTCACTCGGCAAAAGCGACTCAAGCATTCTTGGCATCGATGGGATTTAAAGGTAATCGTTTGATGGTCTGGCCGGCATGTTCGCCCGATCTGAATCTTATCGAAAATTTGTGGGGGCTTCTGAAACAGGCAATTTACAAGGATGGCACGCAGTATACATCTAAAGAAGACTTATGGAATGCTATAAAGACATCTGCAAGCACCATTCCTCGTTCTGAAATTAAAAAATTAACAGAATCTGTCGACAAGAGGATTGAATTGGTTCTCCAGAAGAAAGGTATTTATGTAAAATATTAAATTCCAAATCCATTATTTCAATATAAACTAAGACTTTATTTACATAAATAAACCTTATATAGTCATATTATTTTGTTATAAACCTTTTTTGATGATGATAATTAATAAAATTCAATAAAAAGCTATTATCGTGGCACGGCTTAAAACCCCCTAAAATATTTATAAAAATAAACAACGCAATAAAATTACCTGAGAACTTCTGAAAAAGTTCCAGGTCGGGTCGCAAACATACCATGGAAACAGTGCCGCTCTAACAGTAATAATTTTCATTTTAGGTTTCAAAATGTGTTTTAAGCTATTATCGTGGCACGGGCTGTAGGTATGTGCCAAAAGTACCTTTTACAGTTTACTATATATTCCCATATAGTAATTACTACCTAATTAATAATAGTATATTCCATTAATACCATTAAATTTACTAACTACTTATTTTAGGAGAAAAAATGTTGGAAGTTTCAAGTGTTGGAAGATTACCAGACTGCAGGAACTGGTGGCGTGTTCTCCAAGAAATCCTCTATTTTGGCTTCTGTTCTCGGTAAAATACATGTGAATATAGGAGGAAATGAAGGATTGTTTGCACAGAATATGTTAAAAATGTCCCATGTTCTGCAGACTGGGGCCAAGATTAGCCAAATTAAGGGAAAATGTTGGTAGCTTTTTTGCTGATTTTTGTATTTAATCCCCCCCATCTTATAGAATAATAGAGGCTGGCAAACGCCAAAGTTCCAAACTGTAGGCCAATTGCCAATTTTGATCTTATGCTTAACCTAAATCTCAAAGGATTTATGAAAATTTATATGGGATATGATCATTGATGGGAACATAGGAATTAATTCTAAATTTGAAACTAATTTGACATTGGTACCTGAGTTTATGATCCTTTGAAATCATGAAATGACTGACTGCAAAAGATGGGTAATTGGTGAAGTTGTGAAATTTATCTGGAAAATAATGAGGCCTTGAATTGACCTTCTGCAATATCCGGCGACAATTTTTCAATTAATTTCTATTTTACATGTAATTATTGGAGAGTATTTTGCAATTTTGGGTCATTTTGGCGAGAAATTTGAAATTTTTTGGAGAGAAATTGTCTGAAAAATTAAATATCTGGAGACTGACTGGGGAATGTAAGCCAAGTATTTGGATTCAACTAACTTATCCTGAAACATGGCCAAAAGTCAAAGGAGTTCAGTGCACCCAATACAGTGGGCGTCATCATGTCATGGACACCATCCTGGCATCCACAGCCACAACTGTGTTAATTCCACAGTTCCATCAGCTTATCAGTGAAATTTTTCCCCTTTGAAAATAATATTCTATAATTCTAGCAAAGTCTGTGGATATTCAGCTATTTATTTCTGTGCTCCAATTAATTTTTACTGGTTAACTTGGGAGAATGTTGGTGAATCAGCCATATTATAATTATTGAAATTATATATGTAGATAGTTTTATCTTTTTGTAAAGTCATTGGTTTTTTGTGCACCAAAACAGACTGGGACACCAGCTTACAGCAACAATAGTAATAATATTGGCTTAACTTAATTATTAATAGTTAATATAGCCTATTATCAATCAACCAGAGTTTCAATGTCTGATTGTACTAGTTAGTCACCAAGGTTACTAATTAGTATATGTGACTGTATGATTAAATTCTTCACTATATATATTTCAATTTATAAAAAAAATAGTCCAAAAAGATTGATGGTTAGGACTAGGTACTGCCTACTGGGTGCATTGGAATGCATGCATTATTTTTGCCTATAGTAAGTATTTCTTTAAGCACAACTCTGAAATCTTTGCTAATAATTAAGGCTATTGTTAGCAAAGATTGTACTGCTAATTTTAGTAATATACCAGCTTGCAAAGTGTGTCAATGTCACCAAAGATATATGGAATATATGGAAACGTTTTTTGAGGGGAAATATATCTTTGCAAGATCTTGAACTATTTTGTAATTAATTCCTATATTTACATGTAATTATTGCATGCGTTTTGGAGATATAGCTAGCTTGCTAACTATAGATAAACAAATATAGTATCCACCAAATGACTAAAAAGGATTGAACCTATTTTGAAAACTGAATGAAGTTGATAATACATTTACATGCCAATAACAATGGACAGCATTGAAAGTGTGCTATTAATTGGGTGAAATGGAGATTATTTTATTTGGAAAATTCTATACATATTTAAACTCATAATTTATAGAAATTGTTTTGAAATTAATTTTTCATGTAAATTTAAGAACGATTGAATATATATTTCATATAACTAGCTGCATGACTTCTTTCTCAAGCTTGCAAAGTTGTGATTATCTTCTTTTTGACAAATAGCTATAAGATGATTGTTGTTAAGTTTTGATGACTGTTCCATAATAATGACACCAACTATTTCCTTTATAGTTAGCTGCTGATTACATCAAGCTGATGAGGTATGCAGGCATTCTTCCGCCACAAATCCCTCAAAGGAATAGCCATGGACTGCATGGTGTCTGTGAAGATTGGCAAGATGTACTTCAGTCTCTGTCTGCTAGGAGGAGGAGAGGCAGACCCTGTCTATGCTGCCTTCTACTCTGTGGATATCCCAATGCAGGTGTGTCTTCATCATTCACTTAACTCTAGATAATGAATAACTGTTATTGGATAACTTGTATATAAAGCAATAATTTTTAATGTAAGAATCTTTAATAAATGTATTAACTCAAGAATTTGCGTAGTGCATACATTTAAAATCGTAGTCTGCGATGAAGGGCCATTATTTTTTAAAACTGATGGCCATCCATGGTAGAATAAAGAAAATTTGTTCACTATTCACGGTGAATCTCTTGCTCAGGAATCTACATTCACTACAGTGAAATTTTACTGTATTACATGCAAGGTTCACTTTGAATGTATCACATGTTCTTGTGAGTGATATGTAAGGTTGATCTTGAAAATATCTTCTATATTTAATTAAAATTTTGAATGATGTTATCAACTCCTAATATGAATTTTGGTTATTTGACAAGATACCCTTTTTTCCATGGATATTTTTTTGGTCAATAATTTCTATGTCTTTTCAGCTTTAGTACGTCGTATGCTAAATGTGTGACGTCATCAATCTGGATCACCTGAAGGAAGAGCAGATCGAAATGTACGCTCACATTGCAGAGATTGAGCGCAACTGAGAGAAAGTCTTTGAAATCTCCACTCAATAAGGAGGGAGAGATGCAACTCTAGAACTCTGCCTGCAATCAGAAGCTCTGAGGAAAGAAGATTGAGAGTTTCTTAACAGGTAAATAAAGTGGTGCATTGCCTACATTAACGTGCTTTCGATAACCTTTATACCCCTAGGAGATCTATCCTAAAGCTAGCTGTGGTGAATGGAAGAAAAGATGATAGCTCTAGCCTCTAAGTTTATGCTCTTTAACTAGAAGGTCTCGGATTTTGGGTTACATAGGCTTCATTTACTATCACCTCTTCATTTTCCTCTTGGATCCGTGAGTGCAGTCTCTGGTGCTTGTGAGCGTCATATTTCTTGGTAAGTGACTGTCACAGAGTAGTTTTTCTGCATCCATGAGCATGTTATTGACGGTGGTACATGATTTTGGTCGTGTAGCCAGTCCTTTCTGACTGCTTTTTTCAGTCCCTTGTACTTATTTCCTTTTGACGTCAGTGATATGACCAGAAATGGTCGGAGCAGACGTTAAATCCTTACCAATTTTCAATTTCTTATAAATTATTTATCACTTGTATCCTCTAACGCTATATTTGAATAAATATTATACTTATAGTCTATAATATGCTAGTTACATCAATAGCTTTTATTAATTTTTTTGTATAGCTATGCGAGGTATATTTCACTACTTCTGCAATAATTTATTCATCATTATTGTTTCATCCATCAGGCAAACTTTCCTGATTTCATATCACTGAAGACGCTGAAGAAAAATTCAAAGTCTTGATCTATGATGAAAAAGACAAGATCAATGTTGCTTCTATGATATTCATGAATGGACCGAGACAGAACAGGTGAGAACAGTGATAGTTGAGCTTCTGGTCTTTACAGTAATGCAATTGGCAGATCTTATTTATAAGAGAACCATGATTTTTTAGATACAATTAATTAATTATTTATAAGGGATTTGCTTATATCTTATTCATGAATTTGTTTAAAATTCTCCATCTCATTTCTCTTCCTTATCATATCAGACTCTGACTTCAGGGAGTTGACTCTGAAGATCACCAACTGTGTGAATACAATAACTGACAAGAGCATGAGGAAGGAAGGAAAGCAGACCTAAGAGGCACGAGAGAATCACTACTGACAAGAGGTAAGTAAATACAAGAGTGATAGATGGCGCTACTATTGCTGTTTCGATTCTTTCCTTAAATTGAATGTGCTTAACGGACGATTGAAAATTGTCATTGTTCTTTAGAAATTTTTACATATCTGCAAAAATGACTTCGGTACCAAATTTTAATCCTATACAATTTTATTCTTTCCCGTAGGACTAAATTCGAAAATGAACCTTTGAGGTCCATGTAAAGAAGCAGCATACAGGTCAGGGCCGTCAGACTGTTTCAAGGGTTAGATATGCTTCCCTAGCACCCAAATACTTACGAAGCTGGCATTGTTCATCCTTAGTGAAGGGCCAAGTTGAAGGCTTTGATGGAGAAGGCCCTCATGGCAGAGCAAGCTAAGGTCATGTGACTGAAAGTGACAGGCATGTCTATACTCTGATGCCCAAGCATTTGTTTCGTTGAAAGAATGGCATTGACACGAAACATAAGTGATTAATGTGTGGAATAAATTTAAAAGACATCTGCTGTATTATTTCATTTGTCTTTCCTTTATAAATTTCAGAAGTTATGATACATAATGGAACATTATCCAATAGGTAGTTATAATTTGTAATATTCCAAATTTAGGCAATTTCATTTTCGAAATCTTTATGCAACTACTAGCCGCAATCTAAAAGATCCTGGCAAACATCGTTGTACCGATACTAGCCATCATCTAAATGATGACTGCACCCCGACGCTTTGCCGCTCGTTGCCGACATTAGCCTGGTTGCACGGGTACGTTGACCCAGCATCTTGCCGACGTCTTTTAGTGCATGCACGATGGTAAACCAATGTCGGCCGATACTGGCTAAGGTCGGATGCTTGCATCATTTAGACATTGGCTAGATGTACCACTGTTTGCTGGGTTAACGTCACGATCACAAGTCACTCGATTTACGACAACAGCTCACAAAGCTTTACTCTTAAGTACCTACCATAGTAGGAATACTATTATTGATAGGTTGCGACAATTGAGTGATTTGTGACGTGGGAACAAGGGAACAAATTTAAAGAGAAAATTAGGTGTTTAGCAGGTTAAATAATTTATTTAATATATATTATACAAATTAATAACTTTTTTACAAATACCTTCTTCAATTGTTTCAAATATGATTTAGAGTGTTGCTGTTATGACGTCACGCACAAAACATACCTCGATTGTTTTTACATTATTTCAATTCTATTTCTCGCTATAAGATGGCGGGCGCCACTACGCAATTTTAAAATTGAAATTGGCGAGAGCATTAGAGTAGTATATCTTATTGTAGAATAATATCTTTAGTTTAGTATGGATAATGCAAAATTTGTAGCAACATTATCATCAATCTTTAGGGAGTTAATATATTTTTCCTGTTAAATCAAATTATTATGTTAAGTTATTATTTTTGCAAACCTTGTAACTAATATGCAGCCATGCTATGACCTTTCAGGAAATTCATCGATCAGGGAATCATTCTTCATCGTTTCAATTACTGAAGTGCAACTTACAAATTACTATGCCGTTATAGCAATTTGTTCAAGCAATCACTTTAATAATGTAAAATTAATATATCATTTTATAACTATCATATCATCATAATCAATATTCTCTGTTCATAAACTAATTTTAAAACTACTTGATTTCGAATTAGTTTGAATATTTTGTTGAACAACCATCATAAAGTATCGATTTTATGTACAGAAAGATATTCGATACTAATATCATACTCGATTCTGACCATTAAATGACTCGATTCTGACCATTAAATGACTCGATTCTGACCATTAAATGACTTGATTCTAATAATTAAATGACTCGATTCTGACCATTAAATGACTCGATTCTGACCATTAAATGACTCGATTCTGACCATTAAATGACTTGATTCTAACAATTAAATGACTCGATTCTGACCATTAAATGACTCGATTCTGACCATGAAATGACTCGATTCTGACAATTAAATGACTCGATTCTGACAATCAAATGACTCGGTTCTGACCATTAAATGACTCGATTCTGACAATCAAATGACTCGATTCTGACAATCAAATGACTCGATTCTGACCATTAAATGACTCAATTCTGACCATTAAATGACTCGATTCTGACAATTACAACAGGTCATGATCAGATGACCTATGACACCGTTATCTCACTAGTAACTTAATTCACTTTATATTTATTATCGCACAGCTTATGACATATCCACTATAATAATATCAAAGTTCTACCTAAATCAGGGGTGGGCACACATTGTGTTTTTCAGTGCCGAAACATGGAATTTCAGTGCGAATTTTCTTTTCGTTTTCTAAATTGCTGGGATACTCAGTAATTATATATTGAGGTGGTATATTTAATTGAAGTACGAACATGTACAACGGTACATATTTTGCGCATTAATATTGGTAGTAGATTTATCATTTGCATTAAAAAGAATTAATAAATGATATATAAAGAAATTTTCTTCATGTGAAAATATCACAATAAAAACAAAAATAAGCTATCTTGCATAAGTAATAATAAGTAACCTATAAATTCACAGGATAAATTACTTACCTAACTTATTAAAAATGGGAATGAAAAATGATTGCATAAATATTTACCACAGTGTTTGAATGTCCCTAGACAAGCGTATGAAAGATGTAAAGTTAACTAATCTTGATAAAAAGAGACAGAGGTAAATAAATTAAACACCGGCACTATTGTAACAATAAACAAAACTTTCTTATTAAGGGATAAAATTTAGTATCAAAGTATCAAGGTCATTCATTACAAATAAACTGTTCTTTAATTAGTTGGCCATGCACTTCTATATTATCCTTTTAATTTATAGAGCAGTCAGGGCTAAAAATTCTTAATTTTCTTTGGAAGAAAATAAAGCACCGTTTCCCGGGTGGGCAGTGGTGCCGTTTTGAGTGCCAAAATAGCACTGAGTGCTGCATTTGCCCACCCCTGACCTAAATAATATACTTTTTATATTATATAAACGTAATTGAAGTAAACGTCAAATATTCGACTGATTTGACTTATATAACGAAATCACGGGACCAAATATTCTGACCTCGTGCAAGTTAAATTGGAAATAAATTAACGTGAAAATGGATATGATAAGATTGTGACTGTGAAGTAGCGTTTACTACAAAACGTGGAAAAAAATTGAACGATCTTTTAACCTGCAATCTAGTGAATTCATTATAATGATTTTACTTAGAATTTGCGGTATCCATATAACGACTCTTTATTTATTAACTACTTTCACCAACTTAAATTTAATACAATATGATTTAATACATTTCAGTTATCTTTATCTTGATGCTGTCGTTCTCTGGAAAAAAATTCTGGTCTTTCATATAGGTTGCGTGATAACGATTACAGCAAAATGGTAGAATCTGAAATTCGAACTATATTCGAACTATAAAACTCAGCTACTACAATTAACTTCATTACACCTGGAATTTGATAGGCAATACCATTAACCTTTTTGCTGCTAAATTTGATAGTCTGAATATAGAAATGCGACACGAAGGTACTTTTATAATTACTGCAGCGGATCAATTAGCTTTCAAATTACTATATCTCATCGATTGAGATATCCAGTTCTAATTTAGCTGGAAATTTTTCAGAAGATTTATCATGCGAAGTTTTTAGCTCAAAAGCTGTCTGCAATATTTTTTTATAAACAATTGTTTTTCATTAAGTAATTATTTCTCATAGAGATGAATGCATTTATTTCTGGCGAATTTCCTAAACAATTAAAAGATGGC